>PVIC010013702.1:13000-37686 GCA_004025085.1 Thryonomys swinderianus | reverse complement strand
CAAGGTCCTGAGTTCGATCCCCGGTAACCACATATAATGCTGGGCATGGAGACACGCCCACCAACAATCAACACCGCATACCACAATGCCGGACGTGGTGGCTCACGCCTGTCATCCCAGCACTCGGGAGGCAGAGACAGGAGGATTGCTGAGTTCGCGGTGGCTTGCCTGGGCACCATAGTGAGCTCAGGGCCAGCCTGAACTATAAAGCGAGACCCTGTCTCAAAAGCAAAAAAAAAAAAACAGTGTAACAAGCATTTTAACACGTAGTACAAGTCATCTAGAACTGATGTAAAGTATATGGGAGGGTTGTGTAGATTCTACACAAACACTATGCCATTTTATATAAGGAACTTGAGCATCTTCAGATTTTTGCATATGTGGGGGTCCTGGAATCCCCCCGAAGGTGCGGAGGCACAACTGTACTCTCAAGACCAGCAGACCAATTCTACATCAGAAGGGAAATCTGTAAATGTATGGAACTCCATTGTAGTAGGAACATCAAAGCACTTAAGGGACTAGGTGATAAAGCAAACACAGAAAAACTACCCCCGTGTGCTCATGTGGGAGTACACGGCAAAAGCTTCTGAACTTTGCACTTTACTGTTTTTCACAGTAGGATGCTGGAGAGAGGTGATTAAAGTACAGTGGTGGGGAACTTTCTCAAAACACACAGACTGTCTAGAGTTTTGCCCAGTGGCTTGCTGAGGTGGCCCAGATAAGTGACCTACACCTGTGCAAAGGCTGTCCAGACAACACCCACGGACCAGTACACTAGGCTGGCATTGCTGGGCACCTTCCCCATGACATCAGGCAATGCCAAGCAAGCCAAATTATCTTCCAGGAAAGAAGCACAGGGACAGGGAGCGAGGGAGGGGGCTCCCAGGTAAAGGGTGGAGGCTGCAGGGAAGGGGTGAGGCCCAGACTGAAGGTGAGATAGCAGGCGCCATAACACAGCCTCAGCAGAGTGCAGTCTCCTCTTGTGAGGATGAGCTCCAGCTCTGTAATGCATCATGCTTGTGACCTTGGGACAGTTACGTCACCCTCAATTTCCTCAACGTGAAAGGAGACAATAATGGCCTCCTCACAAGTCAGGTAAGGATTATATGAGAAAAAAATGTGCAAAAATCTCTTTGCTGCATAGTGTAGGGCCTGGACTCTGGTTAGTCTTGGGTCAGGAGCTTCGCTTACGGGGCTACTGAGTAGTTACTCATCCTGACTCCCTTGCAATGCCAGTGTTCTCTGGGACTGTCTGCCCAGGAGCTCCGTGCCGGCCAGTCCTTGTGAGGATAAGGCTCGGAAGAGGATGCACAGACACAAGGCATGGGAAAGATACTGAAAGAGTAACAAGGATTTTTATCTGCATGGCAAGGCAATTTTTGCTTCTCTATACTTTAACTTTATTTTCTACAATAAACAAAATTTATATTTATAACAAAATTATGTTTACACAAGTATTCCTTGACTCAGTAGTTCTTTGAAGAATCAAATCTGAGATGTTGATGCAGTTATATAAATGATGTTCTTGGTAACATTATGCAGAATAGGAAAAGCATGCAAAAAAACTTTTATGTGCACAGGACAGAGTAAGTGATGAATCTCGTTTGACAACAATACAAAGCGCTCACAGTAAACTTCAATCATGTCCAGAAATATGCCCAGCTAGGGTTAGAGTCTGGCTGTACAGATTCTGGGTGGTATGTGTCCTTCAGCCTGGGCTGTGTCTCCTCAAACTTACCAGTGCCAGCCGACTCAGACCTTCACAGCTTCCAGCAGGCTCAGCAGAGCCAGGGGAATAAGGTCGCAGGGCGTGTCCGTTGCTCCTGGAAGGAGGCTCCCAACCCAAATCAGTTCTCACAGTCCTGTGGTTTGCTGGTTTAGTCTGCTGTTCCCCTTATATATTCTGTGCTGGGTTTTCAATGATTTCCTTTGTGTTTCCTGTCCCACCTCCTGTTCCCCAGAAGTGATTCAACTGAGGGTACTGAACTCAAGGTTTCACATGCTAGCTCTACCACACCCTCAGCCCTGACTCACCTTAACAGAAATAGCATGTGTTAGTGAACTGATATGGAAGTTTGGGAGAAAGGACGAGGCTGATTCCACCACCACTTCAGGTGAATCATTTAACCCAATTATTAGTTTCTTCATGTTTAAATTAAAATAAAATTTACTTCAGAGATCACTAATATATACGATCAGGGTTGGTTAAACTCTATTTTAATATTGTCTCTTGCTGATCACCAAACAGCGTTAGCCTCCTGAGCAGTTGAGGGATACTCAAGTGCCATGAAAATGCTAAATTTCAGAATGCTATACTAAAATGAATTTCAGCTAAAGGTTTGTGTCCTTTTTAATGGGATTTGTTAATGTTTACGTTTGGATATATTTCTGGATATGTTTGGATATATTTCTGGATATTGATAATGTTTCTGGATAATGCTACTGGGTAAAGTACATTAAGTCAGGTGCTCAGGGAAGTGTGAAGTATTTCAACTGAAATTAATGGGAAACAACAAATTTCACAATTTACCATTTAAAGCTAATAAGTCTACCTAGTAAAAAAAATGTAAATGTGCCTTTAAATTTCAATGACTACACTTTTTCAACCAAATTAAAACTCCATTTTTCAATGATGATCATATATAATGAATATATGATAGAAAATGCTAACTGCCTTTATTTCGATGTCCCCTCCTTGCTAATAAATTCTGTTTTTACTAGGGCATCTAACATGACCTTCTGCACCCAACTAACTTTCTCTCTCTCTCTCTCTCTTTCTTTTTTTCTTGTCAGGCAGATGCTGTAACACGTTATGCTTTGTCCAGAGAAATAAAAAAGAATCTTGAGCAAGAGCAGCCAGGTGACCAGCAAGGGATGATATTAAAACAGTTTAACCAACCATGATCATATATACATTAGAACACTGTGATCCCATGAAATAAATTTTATTATTCAAATTTGCAAATGAATCTAATATTTTGGGTTAAATACTTCACTTGAAGTAGTAGTGGGATCATATCTTGTCTTTTCAAACTTCAACCATCAGTTCTCTAACATATGCTGTTTCTCTGAATAAGCAAGCAATAAACTTTGGAAAAATTCAGATGCAAAGAGCCAATCTTATAAACTTATGTTTATATTAAATGAGTTCAATATTGATAGAAATGTGAAGGAATGGACAGACTTAAGTTTTAAAGACATGAAAAGATATGGCTCAAAAATCAATTGTCTACACATTAATACAGTTAGCCATTTCTGCCAGAATATGATATCCAACCAAAGAATAAGAAGCTATATTTTTTGTTTCAAATTTCTGGATCCCATCGGTGGCATTAATATATTCCAGATTAATGAATATCAAATGATGCCTTGCCAAGTATAGATATTTGTAAGACCCATTAATAACCCTAATCTTGAAGGTATATAATATTCCCTGGGGCTCAACCAAGTCCAAACAGAGGAAAATGAAAATTAATAAGTACTTTTGTTAAATCATAAAAATGAAAAGAGCACTCCAAATTTTAAACAAGCCTAGTCATCACTTTTCTTGTATAAAAGAGCTGCAGTATTCCACACTTCTAAACTTCCACATTTCTAAGAGGCCACCGTTTCGTCCTTATTCTGTATACCTTCCTGATGAGTATAAAATACAGGTGAGTAATAAGTCACTCTACCTTTTAAAATTCAGTCCTTCCTTTCTTCAAGAGTAAACCAGAGAAGTATGAACGATGTAACACTACAAGACTCCTTCAAGGCAGCTACGTGTATTACCCAAGAGCAGTATCTTTGCAAGGCAGAGTCCAGTGAGCAGCATGAGACAGGAAACTCTAGGAAATACGACATGAGGATATCCTCATTCTTTCCTGAACCCTAAAAGAGGCTGCTGCCCTTCACAAAAGCAAATGCCACATTGGGCCGGAGGGTTAGCTCAGTGGTTCCGGCGCCGGCCTCGCAAGCGCAAGGTCCTGAGTTCGATCCCCGGTAACCACATATAATGCTAGGCATGGAGACACGCCCACCAACAGTCAACACCGTATACCACAATGCCGGACGTGGTGGCTCACGCCTGTAATCCCAGCACTCGGGAGGCAGAGACAGGAGGATTACTGAGTTCGCGGCGGCTTGCCTGGGCACCATAGTGAGCTCAGGGCTAGCCTGAACTACAAAGTGAGACCCTGTCTCAAAAAGAAAAAAAAAAAAAAAAAAAAAAAAAGCAAATGTCACTGACAACCAAAGAAACATCCTAAAGTCAAGAGATCCGTCCTTTTGTTCGCTTGGCTATTGACTTCTCCTTGCCCATTTGCCAGCTCGCGTCTAAGATTATGCAGAAATGCTCTTGATTGTCTTTGGGCCCTACCACAAACCCAAGTGCAACAGAGAAAGAATCTTTCAAAGGGCTAGGAAGAGAGCTCAGCCAGAGACGTTTACATAATTCTGTTAAGGCAAGAGAACAAACATTGCTTAATGATACCGCAGCAAGAATCCATCATCCTTACCAAAACAACCACAACAACAAAGACGCGCCTATTCCGCCGGCACGCCATAATCGTGGGCGAAGGGCAGATCTCCGTCAACGTCGGGACTCGAGCCGAAACTCCACAGGAAGGAGGAGCGCCCAGCCTCCCACCTGCAGGCTGACGGCTAGCGGCTCGAGCCGACTTCCGGGAACACTGACGACTCCGCCCACCGCCGGCCTCCGCGCGCCAGGCCACGCCCCTTTCCGGAAGCCCGCGCCCGGGAACTCTCAGTGGGCCCGGGCCTCAGCTCTCACGCACCTGATTCTCTTTCGTTTCTGTGACTGACTCTCCCGGGTGCGGGTGAGGAAGGGAACGACGACACGGTAGGCGAGTCGGGAGTCGCTCCGACGGCGCGGCACCCTCGCCGGGGCGTAAACGGGGTTCCAAGGCGGGAGCCGCCGGGACAGCGCTCGGGCTTGCGGAGGCCGCGCCCGTCCGCTCGTCGCCCCGCCGCTCCGAGTGTGCGCGCCTCTTCGCTGTCCTGCCCCGCGGCGTGACGCGTGGGCCCGACGGACGGCCGCGCCCGGGTATCCCTCGGCTGTCCGCTCCGTCTGTGACTGAGGGCGCTCGGCGGGGGCGGGGACCACGGCTTGGCCCCACCCCCGCTCGTGCCCGCGAGCGAGTGCGCGTCACCGCCGCCTTCCTGCCTTTTGCTTGCTGGGCGGACAACTACGTCCTGATGGCCCTCCAGGGAGGGGCCAAGGCTTGACTTTGCCCTCTTGCTGGAGGAAATAGAAATCCCTGCTGAGTGGAGACACTGGATGGATACAGTGAGGAGAAGCTGCAGGGGAATTCCAGGCAGAACCTTGGCTAATTAACACTACATCAACCAGTGATAAATCTGCAGCCCTTTAAAATAGTAGTTATGAAATCTCAAGCAGAAGACGGTTATCTCGAAAGCAAGTATTCAGTGATATGCACAAGGATTACATACTGTAAAGATGCAGGTGTCAGAGAAGACCAGCCACAGATCAGAATGCAAGATTTAAAAGAGACCTCTGATAAAGTATTCTCCCTCAAGATACATATATTTTTAAAATGTAGTGCAACAATATGAAAGTACACACCTATTCTGATGTGGGGCAAAGGTCTTCACAGAAGCCTCTCTCTGCACATGAGCATGTGCAAAGATGGGTCACTTCAGCTAGTGGGGAAACACAAGGTACAACAATGTTCCAGGACTGTCTCTTTCTAGAGGTGAAATCTCTAGGTCTGTCCTGAACAAAGAATTGGTCAAGACAAGGCCAAAAGATACTAAAGCTTTTACATTTATTAAAGGTATGAAAAGGAAAGAAACATGCTCTCCAGAGTAAGTGTGGGCCAGTTAAAAGAAGAAGTACATACAGCAAAGGAAAGAAGGGAAGGGGAAAAAAAGGAAAGTAAGAAGGAAAAAACAGAAACAAAGCTTATGTTTAGGGGGGACGGGGATAAAAGGAGGAGGGTAGAAATGGGAAAAAGGAATCAATATATATGATGCATAAGTACAAATTCCTAGTGATGAATGTGATAAGTTCTACATAAAATGTACCAATAAACTCAATACATTTTTTTTAAAAAAGTAGAAATACACTGCAGTGTAAGAGCAGTCCACTCAGAGCACAGTGTCAAGAGCTCAGTGGCACCATCTTTTTTATGTCCCACTCCTCAGGGTGACAGAAAATGTTGGCCGTTTTATTGAAAACCTGCTTGAGTTCCAGGAAAGGTAGTATTTTCAAAGTGCAAGTCTCTGTCTCTATCTTTTGTCTCTGTGATTGACACACTCTGTGATTGTCACACCCACTTGCCCAGCTGGCTGGCCACACCCTAATCTCCTAGTACTCAGTACTATGCTACACACTTACTAGAATAGCTAGTGAAGTCCAAAATACTGACAAATGCTGGTGAGGATGTAGAGCAACAGAAACTGTTATTCCTGCAAAGAATGCGAAGTGTAACAGCTACTCTAGAAAATAGTTTGACACTTCCTTACAAAACTAGTTATGGTTTTGTTACGAACCACTTAGGTTCCTATGCTTGCTCAGGTTTGTTTGCTCACAACCGACCAAATCAAAGGAGGCCATATGTTTTGCTAAAAAAAGAAAAAGGAATTAATTAAAATTACGCTCCTAGGAGCTAGAAGGGTCCATTTGCTTTACTCACCATCTCGTACAGGTGGGTACAGACAGTCCTTTGTAGTAAAGAACAGAGGAGAGAGAAACAGGCAGTGCAGATTTCCTGCTTGCTGTAACAATTCCAGTCATCTTCAGCTCCAATTCTCTTTCTTTGGGCTCCAGGGCTCCTGGTGTCAGCATCTGCACACTCTGTCCCTTCTTTGCAGCTGAAGAGAGGAGGGGGTTTGGGATCAGTGTTTAACAGGAAGAAGTTTGGAAAAGTTATTCTAAAAGAAAGAAATGTAACTTTTGAAAATTCCGTTTGCCGTGCTGATTACAAATGTATGTATAGATGTCCCCCCAAAACTTCATTGACTCGAAGGTGAGGTTTTTGGAAGGTGAGTGGATTATGGCTGCTGATGTTCCGGTTGAATCAGCCAATAATAGTATAGTTCTTGTGTAGGAGAACATGTATGTGTAGTAGTAAGAAATAATAGCTACATCTATTGAACATCATGTGAAAAGTACCAGGAGCAAAAGGGGAGAGGGCCAATAACTCAGGCTTTTGGAATTGAAAGGTAAGGCACCTCTGGCTTTAGGTACCTCCCACTGACTCTTCCTTGGCTCCAGTGTTCCGCTGCCTAGGGCATGGTAAGCTCAGAGGCTCTTACTTCATTTCATACCTCTCAGGATAATAGAAGGAGGAATAACTGTGAAGTGCTTTTTAGGGTTAAATGGGAGTGATTCACTCAGCTCCTTTGTTTCTAACTGTAGTTGTTGGGAGGGGAAGCCTGGTCTGAAGAGGTTTGACTGTGAGTGTACACTGGAAGGGTTTATCTCCCTAGCTCTTCTCTTCACTCTCTGAGTCTTGTCTGTCATAACTCTTTGCCAACCCCCTCGGTTACTTTTCTTATTAGTGGGTTAAAATATCTAACATACAAAGTTAAAGTAGGAAAGGTTTATTTGACTCACAGTTTGTGGAAGTTTCAGTTCATAGTTGGCTGGGTCCAAGGCAGGATACCATGGCAGAGGGACATTGCAAAGAAGAAAGTTCATGGCAGGCAAAAGACAGCAAAAGCAAGCAAGCAGCCAATTACAAGTAACTAGAGCAAGCCTCTTTCTGTCCCTTATATTGTATCCAACTACTCACCCTTAGGGCAGCAGATAGCACACTCTTCATCCCGGTGCCCTTAATTCGATCATTACATGACGAATCAATCATACATGTTAAATCCAGCCACCTCTGAAAAAGTACCATGTACGGCCTCATGAGACTTTAGGGGGACATATAAATACAAGCCATAACACCCCACCCCGTCCCTTCAAAGATGCATATACATCCCTTTATGCAAAAGACATTTAGTCCATTTCCAAGTGTTGCTGAAGTTCTAACAATTTCAGCATTGCTGAAAAGTCCAAGCTCAAAATTTCTCCTGAGATTTAAGGTAGACACTTAGATGTGTGTCCATGTACAAATGAAAGTTAAATATTCCAATATTCAATAGCACAAGATGGACATTTCCATTTCAAAAGGGTACAAAGAGGGGGATTGAAATGAATGGGAACAAACAAATCCAAAATCTAGCATGGGAAAACCTTAATTACTGGTGTTCTGAGCATCCAAGGTGATCTTTGGAAAGATGTAAATTCCAAAGGGCTTGGGTGGCTCCCCCTACTGCACTGCTGGTGATTATAACTTCACAGCTTCTCCTTGGGCCAGTTCTCCTTTCTCCTTACAGTTTTCCTCAGATAATCTATATTCCTGGTTTCTTCAATGTTCTGGGGTCTCTACTGCACCTTTAGCTTCACAATCACAGCTTCACACACTGCCCTCTCAGGGACACACTGCCGGACCTTCTTGGCTTCTGAAATCTGGGTTCAAGCCTCCCTGACCCCACAACTCTTGTATTTTCCATGTACCTAAAACCAACACCACATGGATGATGTCAGGGCTTGCCACCAGCTACAGCAGTAGCAGGAAAAGACCAGCTTTCTTCTGTCTTGGCTGTTGTGATCACGTACCTGAGTCATTGAGCTCTGAACCTAATCCCAAGGAACAAATTATCTAGGACACTGCCATTCTGGAACCTGATGCTCATAGGCTGTCTTCTCAAGCAAAGTCTTTCACCTTTGCAAATCTGAGACTGCAAAGGCTGGAGTTTCTCTGGTTTTTATGATGTCCTCAGACCATCTTTTCTGTTATCTTCTTCTGAAATACTTGGTTTTTCCTTGCCTGTCTTTCCAACAAACAGTTTCTCCTCTGTTCCATCTTTGCAGGCCACAGATTTACTAGAGCTTCCTTTCTGGCCAAAACCAACATTTTGAATCATTCTGCTGGGGTCTTTATTCTTGATTCTCAATATAAACCTAGTGAAAAGACCCCAGTAGTAGCCATGACACCAACTCAACATTAGACTGCCTTGAAATTTTTTTTTTTTTTTTTTTTTGCTTTTTGAGACAGGGTCTCGCGTTGTAGTTCAGGCTGGCCCTGAGCTCACTATGGTGCCCAGGCAAGCTGCCTCGAACTCAGCAATCCTCCTGTCTCTGCCTCCCGAGTGCTGGGATTACAGGCATGAGTCACCACATCCGGCATTGTGGTATGCGGTGTTGATTGTTGGTGGGTGTGTCTCCACGCCCAGCATTATATGTGGTTACCAGGGATCGAATTCAGGTCCTTGCGCTTGCAGGCGCCAGAACCACTGAGCTAACCCTCCGGCCCTGCCTTGAAATTTTTTATGCAAGATTAATTAATCAGCCACCCTTAATCTCAGTCTCAGGCAAAGTCTCTGGAAATGAAAATGTAGACAAACTTTCTGCCAAGCCATAGCACACATTGTCTGGAGTCTAACAGTTAATGCAGTCCTTCCTAGCAGAAACCTCTGGATCCTGGTCTTTATCAGCAGCATTTCTGTACTATTCTGTTCTCTTGAGCTCTAACCAGAATCTCCCCATCAAAACTATAGGTTTTCCAGAGTTGCCTTTTCAGTTGGCATCTCCAAACCTTTCTAAATTCTCCCCTCAAGATAGATTCAAAAGTTCTGAACCACATGGGCAGGTACAGGCACAGCAGTGACCCCGCTTTTCTGGTACCAAATTCTATCTTCTACTTTTCTTGTTGCTGAAACAAAATACCTGATACCTAAGGTTAAAGAAGGAAAGATTATTTTGGTCACAGTTTCTTGAGATTTCACTTCATGGTTGGCTGGGTCTGAAGCCACAATGGCATGGCAGAGGGCCATTGCTCAGGAAAAGCAGTTCATGGTATCCATGCTACCCACCTGTAGGCCAGATAAGACTCATACTTTTTTTTTTTTTTTTTGAGATAGGGTCTCACTTTGCAGTTCAGGCTGGCCCTGAGCTCACTATGTAGCCCAGGCAAACCTCAAACTCAGCAATCCTCCTGTCTCTGCCTCCCAAGTGCTGGGATTACAGGCGTGAGCCACCACGCCCGGCACTGTGGAATGTGGTGCTGATTGCTGGTTGATTGCTGGTGGGCATGAGGCACCATGCCCAGCATTGTTGTATGTGGTTACCGGGATCGAACTCAGGACCTTGCGCTTGCTAGGCAGGCGCCGGAACCTCTGAGCTAAATCTCTGGCCCAAGACTCACACTTTTAATCCTAGTACCCTTTATCCTATCATGGCACCATGATTCAATCAGGGGTTAGATCCTGCCACCTCTGAGAAAGCCCCATGTATGATCTCATGAGCCAGACATCTAATCACAAGGAGACATTAATTGTCTACTCTATCAGTCTCCTTTTCTGTATATTGTACTGGTTCTCTCAAGATTGATTGAGGAGACATCTTGTCACAAGCCATAACATAAGCTGTCCTGCCTTGGAGTCTGTCAACTGTGGAATGAAAGTAAGTCAAAATAAAGTAGTCTTGGGCCAGAGATTTAGCTCAGTGGTTACAGCGCCTGCCTAGCAAGTGCAAGGTCCTGAGTTCAATCCCTGGTTCCATATACAAAAATACCGGGCATGGTGACTCACACCCACCAGCAATCAGTACCACATACCACAATACTGGGCATGGTGGCTCACACCTGTAATCCCAGCACTCAGGAGGCAGAGACAGGAGGACTGCTGAGTTTAAGGCTTGCCTGGATCACATAGTGAGCCCAGGGCCAGCCTGAACTACAAAGTGAGACCCTGTCTAAAAAAAAAAGATCTGTGATCTTTTTGAGCTTGCAGAGAGAGATAGATAGGGGAAACACAGATTTTTTTTTAAAGCAGTGAAATTTTTCCAATATTAGAGTGGTAGATTCATGTCATGACACATGTATTAGAACTCCCCAGGGACAGAGAACCAGTAGAATATACAGAATGGGAGAATGATAGATAGATGTATGACTTACTAAGAATTGGCTTTTGTGATTATGGAAGCTTACAAATCACATGACAAGCTATCAAGCTGGAGTCCTGAGTATGCTGGAAATACAGTTTATACCAGGGCTGCAGCCTCAGAACTAGGGAAGCAGATGGTATAATATCATTCAGCTTATGCTTGTAATTGCTCTATTATTTTGTTCATTTCTGTGTCTAATTTATAAATTGTATGCAGGGAAAAGCAGCATAATGGTGTTCTCTACTGTCTGTGGTTTCAAGCATTCAGGGATTTTTATGTATCTTCTGTGCTAAACAGTAACTCCTGTTGATAATTTAAGTCTTCTCTTTGTTTTTCCAGTCTTCCTCAAGATTTATCATTTTTGTCAGTCTTTTCAAAGAAACAACCTACAGTTTTATGAATTTTCTCTATTTTGTTTCCACTGTCATTAATTTCCAATATTGATTATTTCCTACCTTTTCCTTTTTCTTATTTCTTAGCATAGAAACTTAGTTCAGTGAATGAACTAATTTTCTAATACAAGCACTAAATGTTAAAAATTTTCCTTCAATCACTGCATCAATGATATCTCAATTTTTTTCATATTTTTTATTTTTATTTTTATTCAGTCAAACATCATTTCTAATTTCTCTCTAATTTTCCTCTTTGATCCATGGATTATTTTATAAGTGTGTTGTTGTGCTTGCTTCAGCAGCACATATGTGTGTTGTTTAATTTTCAAGTATGTATTTGTTTTTCATTTCTAGTTTTATTCTATATTAAATAAATATATTTTATACCACTTCTAGGTTGTCATGACTCAGGATACAGTCTATTTCAGTAAACACCCTAGGTGTACTTGTGTACATCCCTACTCTGTTTTTGTTGGATGGGGTATTAATTAGGTGTCAATTAGATCCAGTTAGTTGATGGTATTTTTCAACTATTTCCATTCCTTTGGCAGTTTTCTCTATCAGTGAGATAAATGGTTTCTACTGGGAGCACATTGCGAAGGTTTGCTTTCAGGCCTGTTCTCTCTCCCTCTCCCTCTCTCTCATTTTCTGTCCTTTCTCTTTCTTCTTGAGACAGGATCTCACTGTGTAGACTAGGGTGGCTTCAAATTCGGAAAAATCTTCCTGCCTCACTCTCCTGTGTGCTGGGGTCTTAGGATTGTCCCACCGTGCCTGGCTTTGTCTTTAGTTTTTTATAGATTTGCTATGATATATCTGGGTGTGGATTTCTTTAACATTTCTGTAAGTTTATGTTATTTTGAATTAGAGATTATGTTGCCCATATATTTATTGAGACTGTCTACTTTTTCATTGATTATTTTAGTGTTTATGACTCAATTGAAATTCTTTCAGGGACAGGGCCAGAGGGTTAGCTCAGTGGTGCCGGCGCCTGCCTCGCAAGAGCAGGGTCCTGAGTTCAATCCCTGGTGACCACATACAATGCTGGGCATGGAGACTCACACCCACCAGCAATCAACACCACATACCACAGTGCCGGGCATGGTGGCTCATGCCTGTAATCCCAGTACTCGGGAGGCAGAGGCAGGACGATTGCTGAGTTCGAGGCTTGCCTGGGCTACATAGTGAGCTCAGAGCCAGCCTGAACTACAAAGCGAGACCCTGTCTCAAGAAAAAAAAAAAAAAAGAAAAATTCTTTCAGGGGTTTTGGTTTGGCTTAATGAACAAAAATGTATTTTTTCATGGTTCTAGAGGCCAAAAGTCTGAAATCAATGCGTCACCAAGATCAGTGTCACCGTCCTCTCCCAGTACTAAGGATTGAACTGAATACCTTTGCAATGAGATATACCATTTTTTAAATTATTTTTTGAAAAATTGTGACACAGTCTTCCTAATTTGTGCAGGTAGTACTTGAACTTGCAGTCCTCTTCCCTCAGCCTCCCAGTGTACTGAGATTATAAGAATGTACCACTGGGCCGGAGGGTTAGCTCAGTGGTTCTGGCGCCTGCCTCGCAAGCGCAAGGTCCTGAGTTCGATCCCCGGTAACCACATACAATGCTGGGCGTGAAGACTCACGCCCACCAGCCATCAATACCACATACCACAATGCCAGGCGTGGTGGCTCACACCTGTAATCCCAGCACTCGGGGGCAGAGACAAGAGGATTGCTGAGTTTGCAGCGGCTTGCCTGGGCTCCATAGTGAGCTCAGGGCCAGCCTGAACTACAAAGCAAGACCCTGTCTCAAAAAAAAAAAAAAAAGAATGTACCACTACATTTGGCAATTGGTTCCTTGTGGAGATTTTTTGTTTGGTTTGGTTTGGTTTGGTTTGGTTGGTTGGCTTTTCAGTGCTAAGGATTGAACTCAGGCCCTTTACATTGAGCTACAGTCCGAGTTCCAGCCATACCCACTCTTTAAAAATTTTCAAACAAGGTCTTACATAGTAGGTCAGGCTTGGTTTGAACTTGTGATTCATCTGCCTTTTCCATCCAGAGTGCTGGGATAACAGGCATGGAGCCCTATACCCAGCTTCCCTTTGGAGCTGCTAAGGGCAAATCTGTTTTATGGCTCTCTTCCGGTTTGTGGTGGTTGTAGGTATCCCTAATCTTCTTTGACTCACAGCTGCATCCTGCCATTCTTCGCCTTGCTCCTGACCAGCCTTTATTTCTTTGAAGTGTTTCACATGATAAGTTTTAACAAAGACATGCAGCAGCATAACTACCACTGAAATTGTGATTCAGAACACATCTGGCATCCCTAAAAATGGCCATGACCTTTGCAGTCAGTCTCTGTTCTCAGTTCTAGTCCCTGGCAATCACTGAACCTCTTTTTCCTATTATAGTTTTATCTTTATCTTTTCCATAATGAATGAAATATAAGTGCATATATGTCATCTTATGTATCTGGATTCTTGGACTTAGCATAACACCTCTCATGTTCATCCATATTATGGGTGGAATCAATAGGTTACCATATCTGTGTTATGTTTCTCTTGTACTACCTGAGCAGGTTTTGCCAAACCTTTGCTTTTGTCAGTGTATATTTCCTGAGGAGAAGGATACTGCTTACAACACTTTTGTAGTAGTATTTCCTACTGAAGTAACTCTAAAGTTTTTGTCAGGTTATTCCAAAGTCTTTGTCATCTGTATAGTCTCTTGAGTACAAGAGTTTGATATAATATACAGCTAAAATGTCCACCCAGAGACTCATGTATCCAGAAGCAGGGTTTTATTTTATTTTATTTTTTCATTTGAATCTTTATCGGTACATTATATAAACACATCATGATCACACCCAACATTGAGAATTTGTACCAGTATATAACATGACTTAATTCCCATTTTTTTTCCATTTCCCTACCCCACCTACAACTCCCCTCCATATACATAAGCTTTGTTTCCCTTTTCAGAGGCTGAGTTTTAGAAGATGACTGGATCATAGGGCACTGTGCTCAATGGTGGATTAATCCATTGGAAAGTTCATGGCTGAATGTACTGTTAGGAGGTAGGACCTGGTTGAAGAGGAGTCACTTTGGGCATG
This sequence comes from Thryonomys swinderianus, assembly GCA_004025085.1. Taxonomy (NCBI): domain Eukaryota; kingdom Metazoa; phylum Chordata; class Mammalia; order Rodentia; family Thryonomyidae; genus Thryonomys; species Thryonomys swinderianus. The sequence goes on along the minus strand of PVIC010013702.1, from coordinate 23,242 downwards.
ACCTGAAAGGGTGTGCTTTTGTTCCTGACTCCTCCTTTTCCCTCTGCTTCCTGCCTGCCACAAGTTGATCCTCTTTTCTCCACAAAGCCCTCCCACCCTGCTAATTCGCCGTATAATGAGCCAGCCTTGAGTTGAAGCTACTGGAAGCGTGACTCAAATAAATCTCTCCTTTAAGTTATGGTTGTTAGGCATTTTGTCATGGCAACAAAAAAGGGACTAAAACAGGTGGAAAATAAGAAACAAAACTATCACTATTCAGTGGTAAATAATGTAAAATATGAGAATATCCTTGATACTGTTTTCTCACGCAAGTTGAGCTCTTACTGTCACTGTGAATGCTATGTAATTTTAAGATATATTTTGGATATTATGATATAAAATTCTGAGTTTTACTTAAATTCTATGAAGAATGTTTTTATTCTTTTCTTAGAAGATGTCAAATGGTGACATCAGATGACAAACTCCAACATACATTCAATAGGCTGTGGTTCTCAAAGCCTTTGCCACACTGCTCAGATCTTTCACATGCGTATGTCTAGGCCCTGGAGCAGTAGTCAGGCTTTTAGTTTAGTTGTCAATGTCTTTGGTTCTCAGATCCACACTGGAGAATCTCCAGAATGGTCCTGGTGTTTACACACAGCTTTACAGTGCTGTTTTCCTGTGCTCCTCTCTCCATGGTCTCCCCAGAATGTTCTGATTCTATGAGATTTCCCAGCCTGCAGACAGAAAATTGGGGGGTTTTCTGTGCTCACTCTGCCATGTGCATTCATAAGTACAGCTCTGCCTGCCACCAAGAAATGGGAAGGCAGAGAAAAGAAAGCAGGAAAATGTGCTCCCAATTTCTTGGGATTACAGTGTCACTAATTGGAGGGGAAGGGTGGTGCTCTGAAGGCTCCATCTGTTGCCACTGCAGGATTTCTTGTAGACTGGAATGTGAAAGAAGAATTAAAAAATGGGGATTTCCCACTCTCCCGGTATTAGGCATTCCATTCCTACCATTCAAGTCAGAACTAGAACTAGAAGGCTGCTCTGGAGTTGATTCTGCTCTTAGTCCAGGCCTGCTTGAACATTTTGGGTTATATTGAGTTATGCTGAAGGATACTGTAGGGGAAAATGATAAACTCATTGCCAGCTTAGATATACCTTGAATCTGTTCTTCTAGCTCAGTCTACCTGGTGATAGTCACTTTCCAGACTCTTGATATGCCTGCTGTGAAACTCCATCTGGGGTGTATAGTTGAATTTAGTATATGAATATGAATCCCACTTATCCCACCTAAACCTGAACTAGAATTAGAATTTTATTTTTATTTCTGTAAAACCAGACAAAACTTTATATTCAGATACTTCCACTGGCAAGTACTATAAAATATTCAAGGAATAAATACATTTATTCCTAATCAAGTTAATACAAACTGCACAGAAAGCAGCCACATACCTCAACATATTTGTTGAGAAGAAGCTTCACATTAAAACTAAATAAGAATAAATGCCAAGTGCCGGGCGTGGTGGCTCACACCTGTAATCCCAGCACTCGGGAGGCAGAGACAGGAGGATTGCTGAGTTCGAGGCTTGCCTGGGCTACACAGTGAGCTCAGGGCCAGCCTGAACTGCAAAGCAAGACCCTGTCTCAAAAAAAATAAAAATAAAAAAAGAATAAATGCCGGATGTGGTGGCTCACGCCTGTCATTCCAGCACTCGGGAGGCAGAGACAGGAGGATTGCTGAGTTCGAGGCTTGCCTGGGCACCATAGTGAGCTCAGGGCCAGCCTGAACTACAAAGCGAGACCCTGTCTCAAAAAAAAAAAAAAAAAAAAAAAAAAAAAAACTAAATAAGAATAGGGAGCCAGCACCATGGCTGGTCTTTTCTAACCACATAAACTAGGCAAGAAGCACAAAGACTGAAAATGTAAAAAGCACTGTTGGTAAAGACAGTCCACAGCACTGATTCCCTCCAAGTTCTTGCTGGTCATACCAGGAATATCTGACCACTCTTTATGTGGGCCATTTCTCTGGCTGAGTGCAAGTGGTAGCCTTAAGGAATGAGTCAACTTCTCTCTGCAGCTAAGAGCAGCTTGCTTCTGATTGCTACAAAAGCAGTGAACCAACAATCTCAGTGGTCCATTTGCCTAATACAGTCATCCTCATGCATGGTACCCATGATGACCCTTTTGCATTGTTTCCTGGGGAATCAATAAGAGAGGATATGTTATGCGGTGATGACTGTTTCCCCTAAGTAATAATCCTGACCGTGGCTCTGATCAGAAATCATGTGTTCTCTACCTCTGTCCATGAATAAGATGTAACAGCCAGCCAAGCTGATAAATAGCATAAAAACTTAGTGCCTTTATAGTTATTGTATAACCCTAGATTAGCTGTTTCTCATAGGCAGCATTTTCTGAGATTAAATTTTTACTGTTACATGAAGGTAACATAATTTACTTACCCAAATCCATATTTAGAGGTTTTTGTTTTTGTTTTTGTAACAGCAAGGATCAAACTCCAGCCCTTGTGCTTGCAAGGTAGAAATGATACCATATGAGCTAAATCCATGGCTCCTAGAGGGTTTCTTTTGTTTGTTTGGTTGGTTTTTTTTTTTTTTTTTTTTTTTTTTTCCGAGACAGGGTCTCACTTTGTAGTCCAGGCTGGCCCTGAGCTCACTATGTAGCCCAGGCAAACCTCTAACTCAGCAATCCTCCTGTCTCTGCCTCCCGAGTGCTGGGATTACAGGCATAAGCCACCACACCCAGTGAGGTTTTGTTTTGTTTTGTTTTGTTTTTAGACAGGGTCTTGCTTTGTCATTCACTCTGGCTCTGAGCTCACTATGTAACCCAGGCAAGTCTAGAACTCAGCAGTCCTCCTGCCTCTGCCTCCCAAGTGCTGGGTTTCAGGCATGAGCCACCACACCAGACATTGCGGTATGTGGCACTGATTGCTAGTGGGCATGAATCTCCATGCCCAGTGTGTTGTATGAGGTTACCAGGGATCAAACCAGGGACCTTGCACTTGCAAGGCGCAGGCTCTGGAGCCACTGAACTAAATCTCTGGCCCTCCTAGAGTTAATTTTAAAATTCATCATTTCATGATTTTTAATAATTTCTTTAGTGTAAATTCTCAAGAACGAGGTTAACATTTTAAGTGTATATAATGAACAATTTCTTTGTAAATTGTCTCATTACTTCCTGAAAGAAAAAATTAGCAATAGAAGAAAATATAGCTCTATGATCATACCAGTGATTATAAATAAAGTAAAGGATACAATTCACAAAGGCCCAGACTGTATCATGTGGCTATGAATCCAGGTATCTTTGGTTTAGCCTTTGAAGACCTTGAAATGACTTTTTATATAAAATATTAAACCATCTTAATCACTAACCATTCTGGTTGTTTATCATAAAGGCTTTTTGTGCATATCATTAAATGGAACAGTCTCGATCCAACCAGGATATACAAACCAAACGGAAGGCTGAGTAGGAGAAATTTAACATGGATGTGAACGAAGAGACTTGGAACTTTTCTGGTTTCTCATTGCAGCAGGTTCAGGTTGTGGAAAGTATTAGTCAGAGAGAAGGGAGTTTCCTGTGATGAGGAAGCCTGAAGCTCTTTATTTTTTTCTTCCAGAAAATCAGTTCCTAGAGCCCCTAGCTGATTTCCTTTTCTAAGTAGACATGTTCTTCCTGTAATGAATGTCTTTCGTCCACCTCATATTCCTCAATCCATTCTTCACAAAGCACTTTGTTTCAGACCCTAGATATAGGACTCACCTTAGTGTTCATCACCTACACCTGCATGGTAATGTGCCATGCAGCAGAAAACACAACGGAGGAGCTTTCAGTTCCATCCAGAGGGATCTAATTAGCTGGCTCTTGGAAGGCCTTCTAGATGATGGTGTCATTAGACATCAAATCCCTACACGCCCCACATATAACCTCAAGGCAGTTGTGCACAATAATTTTGGGTGCCTGTGTTTTGAGTGTGATCTGTCAAACAAGGTCAGGTATAGAATTTTCCACTTGTGGCATCATGTTGGCATTCAGAGGTTCAGATTTTTAGATGAGAGGCACTCGACCTATGACTGATGGCTATTTCAAGGTCTAGTGAGTATTAAATGATACACTTCACAAAAGTAGGTGACACAGTATGAGCAGAGCAAGCATTCTGTCAGTGTTAGGCACTGTCATTACCAGTGTTCCATGAAAAAGTGAGCCAACCTTCAGGGACCAGGTTTCTAGGAAGAGGCTGGGAGGGGCCCAAGTCATACAGATGCATTTATCCCTCATCCCAGGGGTAGAAGAGGACACTGAACTGAAAGTGGCCTGAGTCCCAGCCTAAACCCAAGGTTCCCTCCATAATCAGCCACCAGAGGGCATCAGATACACAGCAAGGTTTTCTAGTGTTCCAGGTACCAGGAGGTAAATTGTAGGACTACTGCTCCCTCTGGCTTACTGTACTACAAAGCTGGGAGTTAAACTCAAAACCTGTGGATGCCAGGCAGGAGCTCTATCCCTGAGCCTCGTCCCCATCCTCTTGAGTCAGTTTGGAGTCCAGAACACCCCTGGAGGCCACCTATTTGTCCCCAGGCTGCACACAAAATGCACCGTGGAGCAAGTGGCCTCACTCAGAACATGCAGACTCACCACTGGAAATAACACCCTGGGAAGTTGTTCACTTCTTTGAGCCACTTATAAGTTTTCAAACCACATTTTCACTTTCATTTTGTTTAAATGAGGATGTGAAAGTCATCATGGTAATGAAGACTATGGATTTTCATGGTCCGTGGCCTGTTCTTCCTGAACAGTTTTGACCCTCCCATGTGATAATGCCAGTCCTAGCAGGCCCATAGCCCAAGCTTGGAAAGAGCAGTGTTAGCACCAAAGGTATCCTTGAGCCACCACACTGGACAAAGAGCCCTCCCATGGTATTTAACCTGAAGACACTGATTTATCTCCCCTACTGCTGGTGATTAAGCACTAGGTCTTCACACTAAGCTACAACTCCAGCTCTTTTTTTTTAAATTTTTTATCTTTATTGGTACATTGTGTGTACACATCATGATCACACTCAGTATTGGGAATTTATACCAGTATATGATGCAATTTAATTCTCATTTTTTTTCCCATTCCCCTACCCACCCACAACCCCACCCCCTAAATATATAAGCTTTGTTTCCCTTTTTTTAATTACCATCATATTCTAGCTCTTTTTATTTTTTTATTTTGGTTTTCATTGGTACATTTTATTGGTACATTATATATACACATCACAATTACACTCTACATTGAGAATTTGTATCAGTATATGACACAACTTTAATTCTCATTTTTCCCCTTACCCTACCTATCGTACTACCCCCCCACCCCTATATACACAAGTTTTGTTTCCTTTTTTTTACTATCAATTTTTCTCTTTCATTATTTATCCCTAAACCCCATTTCCCTTTGAATAGATACTATTTCACAACATCGATTATTTTTTACTTTGAAAGAGAGTCTTGCTGAATTGCCCAAGTTTGGCTCAAACTTGTAATCCTCCTGCCTCAGCCTGGTACACTACTGGGATTATAGGCATGCATCAGCATATCCAGCTGAGACTGGGAATTTAAAGCATGTGGGCTTTGTGCTCCTGTCCACTGTAATCTCATTTCCTGAATAGCAATAGGCTTGTGAGCACCATTCCTTGATGTACTTTTCTAACAGTGTATTGCAGAGAGTACCTGGTAAAGAATATGTCGGGCCGGAGATTTAGCTCAGTGGTTCCTGCACCTACCTCGCAAGCGCAGGGTCCTGAGTTTGGTCCCAGTGTGACCACATACAGTGCTGGGCGTGGTGACTCACGCCTACCAGCCATCAATACCGCATACCACAGTGCCGGGCGTGGTGGCTCACACCTGTAATCCCAGCACTCGGGAGGCAGAGGCAGGAGGATTGCTGAGTTCGAGGCTTGCCTGGGCTACATAGTGAGCTCAGGGCCAGCCTAAACAACAGAGAGAGACCCTGTCTCAAAAAAAAGAATATGCCACCTCCAGATGTTCTTATACCCAAGGCGAGAGACAGCTTGAGCCAGTCAGAGCTCATAGCCATCAGCAGGGGTGGAATAACCTTACCCCTTTGATTCTGCACATGTTCACGAGCTATACATGGCCCATGTGCTAGGGTCTTTTCTCATTTGTACAACATATACATTCCTGTAGATCACATGCACCAAAATAGATGGACAAGCCGGGTGTGGTGGCTCGCGCCTGTAATCCCAGCACTCGGGAGGCAGAGACAGGAGGATTGCTGAGTTCGAGGCTTGCCTGGGCTATATAGTGAACTCAGAGCCAGCAAGACCCTGTCTCAAAAAAAAAAAAAAAAAAAAAAAAAGATGGACAAGAGGGGCTGCTGACTCAGCAGGAACCTCACCCATTACCTTTGGAAACAGAAATGTCAACCAATATCTTCCACAATCAGCCATCAAAGGAAAATGCAATGATCCAGCTACTCATTCTGTGTTGATTTCCTTCTCTGGAAAACTTAGCTCCCCCAGATTTAAAGACCCAGTTCAAAAATGGGCATCTGAAATGAACAGACACTTCTCAGGAAGAAATAAAAGCAGCCAAGAAGCATATGAAGAAAGGCTCAACATCACTGGTCATTCGAGAGATGCGGCTGAAAACAACACTGAGATTTTATCTAACTCTACAAAGAACGCTATTGTGAAATTAACCAGCAATAAATGCTGGCGAGGCTGCAGAGAAAAAAGAACCCTTCTCCACTGTTGGTGGGAATATAGAATTGTGCAACCGTCATGAAGATCAGTGTGGAGATTCCTCAGAAAACTAGGGTTAGAGGTTCCATTTGACCCTGCCTTCCCCTGCTAGGAACATACTCGAAAGAATTAAAAGAATCATATCATAGAGACATATGTGCACCCCTGTTCACAGCAGCTCAATTTGCAATAGCTAAATCTTGGAAACAACCCAGATGCCTATCTACTGGAGACCGGATAAAGAAGGTATTTTTTTTAATAAAATGGAGTATTACTCTGCCATACAGAATGACAAGTTTGAGCCATTTATACTCAAATGGACACACCTTGAGGACACAAGTGAAATAAATAGGTTTCAGATATGTAAATACTGTATCCTTTCTCTGGTATGAGAACCTGTAGATGTAAATGAGTTCGAGAATGTATGGTAGATTTTGTGAAATAGGAAATATTGAAAGGGAATGTGGTAGGGGAAAGTAATGAGGGGAAAGATATGATTGAAAAAAAGAAAGCATATGGGGGTGGGGAAGTTGTAGGGTGGGTAAGAATAAGGGTAAAAATGAGAATTAACTCATGTCATATTCTGGTACAAGTTTCACAATGTTGAGTGATTGTGAGCTGTATATAAAATGTACAAAGAAATCTCTAAAAAAGAAGTAAAAGCAGCTAAGAAACATATGAAGAAATGCTCAACATTGCTGGTCATTTCAGAGATGAAAACCATGCTGAGATTCCATCGCACTCCACAGAGAATGGCTGCATGTCGAAATTAACCAACAACAAATGCTGACAAGGCTGCAGGGAAAGAGGAACCCTTCTTCACTGTTGATAGGAATGTAGGCTGCTGCAACCACTGTGGAGATCAGTGTGGAGATTCCTCACAAAACTAGGATTAGAGGTCCCATTTGACCCTGCTATTTCTCTGCTAGGTATAGACACAAAAGAATTAAAAGATATCACAGTGACATGTGCACCCATGTTTAGAGCATCTCAGTTTGTGATAGCTAAATCTTGAAAACAACCCACATGCCCATCAACTGAAGACTGGGTAAAGAAGATTTTCAAAACAAAATGTATTATTCTCCCAGAAAGAATGAAAAATTTGAGTCATTTATGTGCAAATGGATATACATTGGGGACACACTCATAAGTGAGATAAATAGTTCACAGATGTGTAAATATCATATCTTTTCCCTGGATGAGAAAAGGATATAGTGAGGGTATCACAATCCCCAACTTGAAACTATATTACAAAGCCACTGTGATAAAAATGAATTCTAAAATGTATGACAGATACTGTGAAATAGAATATATTCAAAGGGAAAAGGCAGTAGGGCTAAGAAGGGAAAGATGGTTAAGAAAAGGAAACAAAGCTTATGTATATAGAGGCAGGGAGTTGTAGTGTGGGCAAGGGAATGGGAAAAAATGAGAAGTTGTGTCAAGCACTGGTACAAATTCTCAATATCGATCGCAATCATGTGCATATAAAGTGTACCAATAAAATCAATTTAAAAAATAAAAGATTCCTAGACAGTACCAAGTAATGCCCTGGACCCATACATGGACTTCTTGTGGGCTCCTGCAACATGTGGATGACACGTAAGGGCTCAGACACCATGAGGAGCCTGCCTTGTGACTCTTCACAGTCACCCATTCTGTCTTCTAAACCAGGGTGCATTTTATTTTTTCTCTTTTTCTCCTTTCCTCTTTGTTTGGCCTAAATTTGCTCTGCAGAGCTAGTTTTTCCCAAACCCCTTTCACTTTTCAAATAAGCTTTGGCACTATTTTTGGTTTCTCTCAGTTCTTTGAAGCAAGAAGGACCTGGAATGTGTTTAACTGCCAGCCATTTCTAAAGGAACTACCTGATGCCACCCCTCTGCCCCTCCTTCCCTCCTTTCCCACCCACCCTCGTGTGGTGCATCCACCCCAGAAATCCCTGACAGACATTTCCCCCTTGAAGACTAAGCAGTGGACATTCTGCCATATAGGGCTACAGTAAAGGAAGAGTGCTGACATGTGGCCCAGGGCAGCAACACTTCACACAACAAATTCTAGGTGTTGAATGGTCTCATGGGCCCTGAAGAGCAAAGGTGGTACATGATCCTTAAATAGTAATGTTTTATGTCTTTTGCCAACCATAGGTATTAAAAATCAACAATGTATTGTTTTCATCCTAATCTCTAAGGCCCATGTTTCATGTCTTGGAAAGGTGGCTTTTCCTATTCATTTTATTTATGGCTCCCATTTGGAGGATTAGAAAAAGTAGATTCCTTGATATATGTGGATATTTTTCCAGTTAAAATCTTTCTCCAGGGACCGGAGATTTAGCTCAGAGGTTCCAGTGCCTGGCTAGCAAGCGCAAGGTCCCTGGTTCAATCTGGGTAACTAAGTACAATACCGGGTGCATGCCCACCAGCAATCAGCACCACATACCACACTGCCGGACGTGGTGGCTCATGCCTGTAATCCCAGCATTCGGGAGGCAGAGGCAGGAGGATAGCTGAGTTTGAGGCTTGCCTGGACTACATAATGAGCTCAGAGCCAGCCTGAACTACAAAAAGAGTCCCTGTCTAAAAAAAAAAAAGAATTGTCCCTGGGACACAATGAAAGCACTTCTATGAAGGAAATTCATAGCAGTGAATGCCTACAGCCAGAAAATAGACCAAACTCAAACAATCTAATGATGAATCTCAAACTATTAGAAAAAGAGAGGCAAGACAAACCCAAAGCTCATACTAGGGAGGAAATTATAAGGATCAGAGCAGAAATTAATGCAGTGGAGACAAAGAGAACAATACAAAGAATCAATGAATTGAAGAGTTGGTTCTTTGAAAGGATAAAGAAAATTGACAGACCCTTAGTAAACCTTATCAAACAAAGGAAGGAAAAGGCTCAAATCCATGCTATTAGGAATGAAAATGGGGAAATCACCACAGCTCCATTGGAAGTCCAAAGGATAATAAACACATATTTTGGAAATTTGTACTCAAAAAAGATGGAAAATCTAGAAGAAATGGATAGATTCCTGGACACATATGAAATTCCAAAGCTGAACAAATGGGATATAAAAATGTTAACCTGATATCAATCTGTGAAATTGAAAAAATAATAAAAAACCTAACAACAAAGAAAAGCCCTGGTCTCGATGGCTTCACTGCTGAATTCTTCAAAACTTTTAAAGAAGAGTTAATGCCACTACTTAAACTCTTTAATGAAATTGAAAGAGAAGCACTACACCCAAAATCATTCCTTGAAGCAACCATTACACAACAGACTCACTGAAAGAGAGATTTGGGAGTCAATCCCTTTCACAATAGCACCCAGAAAAATGAAATATCTAAGAATCATTCTAACAAAGGAAGTGAAAGCCTCTACTCTGAAAACTACAGGACTCTGAAGAGAAGATAGAGGATAACAGAAAATGGAAAGACCTGTAATCCCAGCACTCGGGAGGCAGAGACAGGAGGATTGCTGAGTTCGAAGCTTGCCTGGGCTAC
>PVIC010013702.1:0-12900 GCA_004025085.1 Thryonomys swinderianus | reverse complement strand
GAATAGCAAACGCAGGACATGGCAGGGGGTATTATAATCCCCAACTTAAAACTGTACTATAAAGCCACTGTGATAAAAACTGCATGGTACTGACAAAGTAACAGAATTGAGGACCGGTGGAATAGATTAGAAGATCCAGAAACAACTCCAGATATACTAAGCCACTGTATCTTTGATAAAGGAGCCAAACTTCAATGGAGGAAAGACAGTCTCTTTAACAAATGGTGCTAGAAAAACTGGGCTTTAACCTGCCAAAAACTAAAGCTAGACTTATCTCTTTCACCGTGTACTAAACTAAAATCACAATGGATTTGAGACTTAAACATTAAAACAGAAACAATAAACCTGCTGCAAAACAGGTTAGGTAGCTTAGGTAGAGACTTTATGAACAAAACCTCTATAGCACAAGAACTAGCAGAAAGAATCAAATGGGATCTCATCCTACTAAAAAGCTTCTGCACAGCAAAAGAAACCACTGGAACCGTTAAAAGACAACCAACAAAATGGGGGGAAAAATCTTTACTAGCTGCTTGTCAGACAAAGGGTTACTATCTGGAATATATAAGGAACTTAAAAAATCAGTCCCCCCAAGTTTAAAGACCCAATTAAAAAATGGGCATCTGAAATGAACAGACACTTCTCAGAGGCAGAAGTCAAAGCAGACAAGAAGCATATGGAGAAATGTTCAACATCACTGGTCATTCGAGAGGTGCAGATGAAAACAACACTGAGATTTCATCTCACTCCACAAAGAGTGGTTGCTATTGTGAAATCCACCAGCAATAAATGCTGGCAAGGCTGTGGGGAGAAAGGCGCCCTTCTTCACTGTTGGTGGAATTGTAGACTTGTAGGATCATTGTGGAGATCTGTGTGGAGATTCCTCAGAAAACTAGGTTTAGAGGTCCCATTTGACCCCGCTATTCCCCTGCTAGGAATTACCCAAAGGAATAAAAGAATTATATTTTAAAGATATATGTACACCCATGTTCATAGCAGCTCAGTTTGTGATAGCCCAATCTTGGAAACACCCCAGATGCCCATCAACTGGAGACTGGATAAAGATGTGTTTTTTTTTTTGTTTTCTTTTTTATAAAATGGAGTATTATTCTACCATAAAGAGTGACAAATTTCATTCATTTATGTACAAATGGATACACATTGAGGACACACTAATAAGTGAAATAGATCACAGATATGTAAATACTGTATCTTTTCTCTGGTATTAGAACCTGTAGATGTGAGTTCTAGAATGTATGATACATTTTGTAAAACAGGAAATATTCAAAGGGAATATGGTGGGGGAACGTAATGAGGGGAAAAATATGATTTGGAAAGAAAAAGAAATAGCATGTATATAAGTGGCGGGGGTTGTGGGTGGGTAGTGATATGGGTAAAAATGAGAATAATTAACTTGTTGTACACTGGTACAAATTCCCCAATGTTGAGTGTGACTCTGAGCTGTATATAAAATGTACCAATCAAGAATTCAATTTTTAAAAAGAGTGGTCCCTGGGGTGCTCCTTGAGGCCCCCTTTTGGCTGTGTATAAGTGACAGCATATTGAAGATAGCCAGCCTAGAGTCATCTGCAGTGCTGGGTTGGAGATCAAAGCCATCATTTTCCTCCAGTGGGGTCCCTAAATATCTTCAGCAGCTGAGTTCCTCTCTTATACTTTGAACTGCACAAGAATCTCTAGAGATTTCTCAGGTTTTTGCTTCCAAACCTCAATATGTGAACAAGCTAGAGTCTGATCTACTCTCTGCCCTCATTCTTCTGACCCTAACATTTGAGTGTCACCATTAAGCACTGCAAGACTCCGTGGACCTCTGCCACCAGGATGGACACGCCATTGGTGAGATTTAAAATCCTAATGGCCATCAGGGGGCGGCCGCGAGTAACCAAAGTTCAAAGCTAAACTCACATTCCCACAGTTTACTCCAGGAGATTTTTAAAAACAATTTCTAGCTGGAGCTACGATGTCAGTGGTATCTTGCATTTTTAGGGTGCCAGAGGCACCAAAAATAAAATCATTCACACCTAAACTTCTTATCACAGTTTCACTTGAATAAAAATGTTACATGGTGGGGATTTAGCTCAAGTGGTACTGCGCCAAACTTGGAGGCACAAGGGCCAGAGTTCGGTCCCCAGTACTGAAAAAAAGAAAACGTTACATAAATAAGACAGTAAAGTGAATACTTGAGTACCTATCACTTGGTTTAAGAGACAGAATGTGAATGATTCTTTTAAAGACCTGGGGCTCTTTCCCATCACATTACTACTCTGAATATTAAATAATAATTTTACCACCTGAAAATGTAACCAAGTGACTTTTGACATCTTTTTATTCTTAGTAAGGTATATTCTGTAACTTTTTCCCAGTTAACTTTTCAGTTATAAAATACATGTATCTCACTGTGTGTAGCTCTAGTTAATTGTTTTCTTTTTGGTTGGTAAGATATGTAAGTTCTCCATCACTTTCATTCTCATTAACACTTGGAACCATCTAAACTTTAGGATATCCACTGGACTGGTGGAGGTAGAATGCTATAACATTATGCTATTATTCTTCTGCATTTATTTTAATCATTAAGTGGACATCTTTGCTTACATTCATTGGCCAAGTCTTCTGCAAAATGCCTTATGCCTGTGGGTGTACGTGTGTTCTCATACTCCCTCTGGGACACATTATTCATCTGAGTTATTTTCAATCTTTTTCCTTTGCTAATGAGCATTCAAGGATATAAATATTCTTTTTTTTTTTTTTTTTTTTGAGACAGGGTCTCACTTTGTAGTTCAGGCTGGCTCTGAGCTCACTATGTAGCCCAGGCAAGCCTTGAACTCAGAAATCCTCCTGCCTCTGCCTCCCGAGTGCTGGGATTACAGGCGTGAGCCACCACGCCCGGCACTGTGGTATATGGTATTGATGGCTAGTGGGCATGAGTCTCCACGCCCAGCATTGTATGTGGTTACCAGCGATTGAACTCAGGACCTTGCACTTGCAAGGCAGGCGCTGGAACCACTGAGCTAACCCTCCGGCCCAAGGATATAAATATTCTTCCAAATGCTGTTGAGCTATATCTCATGAGGCTGGCCACAAATTAATGGTGATCCTCCTGCCTCTGCCTCCTTAGTGCTGGGATTACAGGTATATGCTACTATACTGCTTGATTTTTTGAAATGCCTTTATTTTACTCTAATAATAAGGGAGATCAATATTTACAGTTCTTTTTTTGATACACTTTTGATACTATGGCATTGTTTTCTTGTTCCTGTTGTTTCTGAGAAACATGTGGTCTGTTAAACAGTCATTCCGTGATAACTGATCTACTTGTTTTTTTCCTGTATTTTGTATTCCAGTTCTGGATATTGGATTTACCTTCCCTGCTTAAGACTATTGATATAATACGTGACTTCTAGTGTTTACTATGAATTCTGGGAAATTCCTAGCTCTTCTTTTTTGAAATATGGCACCCACCCATTTTCTGAGTCTAGAAATCTGGTTAAAACCAGGTTACTCCATTCTCTGTGCCTCTTAATCTGGCTTTCCCCTCATTTATTTGTCCAAATTTCTTTCTGTTCACAAATTCTTTCTTCATCCATGTCTAATCTAGTGTTTAACCTAGTTGGTCTCTAGTTGCAATTTGTATTTTAATTCCAGAAGCTCTATTCAGTTTTTTAATTTGTCCCAACACTTTTGAAGTCTCTAAACATTTTAAACATGGATGTTTGGTTTATATAGTTATTTTGTTACATAGCTCATAATGCCAATATTTGATGCTCCAGGATGATTAAATCTATTCATGGTTTTGCTTATTCAGTCATGAGGTTTTGCTTCGTGTATTTGGTAATGTTGAAGTGCTTATAGTTAGATGAATTTAATCAGAAGGAATCCTCACAGGCATGGGATAGTGTTTCCCTCCAGAAATAATTTCTTTCTATGCTAAGGGTCACTATCACTTGATGTCTTTAGATTTTAAATGTGAGTAGAATAAGGTCTAATCCAAAATTCTATGATACAGGATTTTTTTTTTTTAAGAGCTGAGAAGGAACTAGGTTAATTGTCTTTTAAGAGCAGATCCCTTTTCCCACTCAGAATCCCATAGAGACTGTAGAAACAAAGTCCCAGTCCAGTGGTCCATGTCACACAGATCCCGTCTAGTCTCACACCGTCTTTCAGGGTTATCAGCAGTATACCCTGCGATGGCTTGAATTTAGGTGTTCCCCCAAAGCTTTATGCACTCACAGGTGGTTCGATCTAGGGCACGTGAATATGGATTAAAGGTGTGATAACTAAATTAATCCACTGATTGGCGTAGCACAGTTCTGGGGTGTGGATAGTGGGAGGTGGATTCTGGGTGTGGGTGGCACCAACCAATAAGCTTATAGCCTTAATGAGATAAAAGACAAAGGAAGGCTTGCTGCTTCCTGCCATGCCATGGACTCTTTCTTCATCGAAATGCTCCTCTGCCAGGCCACCTTGCCTTGGAACCAACTAACTAAGGACTAAACCTCTATAAACTCTGAGCATTTAACTTGTGTGTGCCAGGTATTTTGTCCCAGCAATGAAAAAGTAACTAAGACAGTCCTGGAGTTAATAACTACATGTGTTTATTACTCTATTGTCAGCAACTACTTTTGCTGCAGGGTGAGAAGTTTGGGGATTTGCTTAGATGTTTCCCTTAGTTTCTTATGATCTCAGAAATGCATTCAAATGTCTATTTATTATGATTTATCTGGCATTTAGAAGTTTTGGTGCTGTAAAGCTTTTCCAAAAAGCTTTGGCCACAGAGCAAGAAATGAAAATGTCAACTAGACTTTTAAGCTGCTCGCAAAAGAATCTCCGAGCCATAAAACACAGTCCTTGTTGGAGAGGCAGCTCAGATTTTACATTTCTCACTGTGATTCCCCTGTAGTCTTGGAAGGTCACTTCCTAAAAAAGGCCGTGTTCACTACTGTTCTAGTTCCCATACTGTGCCTCCACCCAAGCTCTGGAGAAGGCTGCCCTAGTTTGCCCTCAGCTATACTAGCTAGTGGTGGAACTCTGGACGAGTTACTTCAATTCTGTGGTCTGTTTCCCCATGTATACAGTGGGAATCATAGTAATCTTACAGTATGCCAGTTCATGCTGGAGAGATTGGCACCAAACTTCCACCCTGACAGATAACAGGAAAATAGATCCTTTGCAAAATTAAAGAGGACTGGGCTGGAGGGTTGCTCAGTGGTTCCAGCGCCTGCCTCGCAAGCGCAAGGTCCTGAGTTCGATCCCCGGTAACCACATATAATGCTGGGCGTGGAAACACGCCCACCCACAATCAATACCACATACCACAATGCCAGACGTGGTGGCTCACACCTGTAATCCCAGCACTCGGGAGGCAGAGACAGGAGGATTGCTGAGTTTGCAGCAGCTTGCCTGGGCACCATAGTGAGCTCAGGGCCAGCCTGAACTACAAAGTGAGATCCTGTCTCAAAAAAAAGCAAAAAAAAACAAAAATAAATTAAAGAGGACTAAGAGATAGAAGCAGGGAGGAAGGAGATGAATAAAGAATTAAGATGTGTTATGTACATGTGCCAACTCTGCATAAGGAATGTAATCATTGTGTGCTGCAAAGATAGGCTTTTCACAAGAAAGATTTAAAATTTTCTATCATTGATTCAAGAGCTCAAATGGCACATGATCTGATTCCGGATTTGCTTTATTCTCAGTGGATTGTCTTTAAACAGCGGCTGGAAGCACCGTACATTGGTACAACATTCAGTGCATGCTCATCCTCCCATTTTGACATCTGTCTCCTCCCTCTCTGGGTACAGGGCACCAACTGCTCCAGAGCTTCCAGAATTTTCCCTCAACTCCTGCCACTTTCTTATGTTGAGCAACATACATGTCCTTCCTCCTTTTTGACAACCTCCATCCAAAGAATTTCAGAGACCTGACTGTATAGCCAAAGACACCTTTGTGAATCTTCAGGGACCCAGCGCTCCTAGGAGACATGGTGCCTTAAAACATAGCCAGAACTACAGTCATTTCCTTTTTATGTTTTCAGACTGGTGCTAACCTGGTGATGCTGGATTTATTTTTATGTTTCACCACAGTAAGATTTTAAAAACCAGTGACTGGTGGAGAAAGCTAGTAGGATCTAATCAAGGTCCTAGCTCTCATAGTGCTAGCAGTTTTGCTTGGAAGATGATCAACTTGACCTTGGCATATGAAAGGTCAAGTTGATAGTATCTCAAGGCAGTGGGGCTGCAGGAAACTGGGAATGCAGCAAGAAGCTGCCCTTTAAATGTCTACCCTTTCACCCCAATAGTTAGTAGTTGGTGAAGAGGATGGAGAGCTTCCTGCCCAAAGGACCCAGGATGAGGCTCTTAAAGGCAGTGCCTCTGTTCACCTGCTGGGCTTACACAGCCCCAGGATGCTGAGCAGGAAGAGTAGGGACTGTGCCACCCAGTACATCTTTGGGCCAGCAGAAAGGAGGAAGACACCTCCAGGGCATTTCTCCCCACTGGCCTCCTGAACCTTCAGTCCCCATTTAGGATGGGGCTCCAGTTTCTGTAAGCGGCAGAGCAGAGGAGAAACCACAGAATGAGCACTGAATATGGATAGGGCCCAACTAGTCAGAAGTTCACGACTTCCCAAACCAGTGCTCAGAGAAGCATGTGGCCATGCACAGGGGGGCCAGACTCTTGCCAAGAGCTGCATTCTGCTGCCTGTGATGTGTGCTGGGGGGACAAGGGTGCAGTCTCTGCTCTCTAACAGATGTCCAGGGAGCACCTCCTGGGACAGGTGCCAGGGGAATCTGGGCCAACAAGGAGGCTCCTCTTTGAAAGACACATGACTGGAGGAGCTTGGGGTAGTGGTCATAATGTTCGAGCCTTTGATGTGAAGTGGTAGGAGGCTGGGGACCGCCATCCAACATGGGATGGGTCTAACGTGGACTGGGCTGGGATGGGAGCTTCCTTGCATGGCCCTGGAGCCAAGAGATGCAGGCAGTCTCAGTGTCAGTTCTGCTTCAGGAAGGGCAAGGTCAGGCGTTTCTGGAGCACCTCAGCACATCCAGGATGGATGCCCAAGCAGTAAAGAACTTACATGGGAAAAGATGCTCAAAAAATCAGAAGGTAGGGAGATTTTGAAGCAAATATTTCTGACATAAACTCTTAACAAGGCAGGCCCCAAAAACAGGCTCAACAAGACAGTTCTAAGCAGGGCCTTAAAAAAAAGATGTCTCAGATCACCCAGACTATCAGGAAAGCAGTTTAAAGGTGGCACAAAAAATAATTAGAAAAAATGGCACCAAAGGAGAGTAGGAAGGAAACCGTCCTGAAGAAGTCATGAAGAAAACTTGGAAGAGAATTATGAAGACTCAGGAGAAAGCAAAGTTGTATTTGGAAAAGTATTCGATGACAGTCACATGAAAGCGCGTGGGAAGAAAATGCAGTTGAAAAAGGCCTGAAGGAGCTGGGGCAGAGGAGCGGAAGGCTGCGGGAGGGAAGACATGGGTGCGACGTGAGGTGGGGTGAAGAAGACAAGGATTCCATTCAGAAGCTGCCTTGGAGTCTGAGGGGCTCTGGGATGGTGCTGGGGCAGCAGCTCTATCCTCAGTAGTGATGACAGTGAAGGCGGGGCAGTGGCAGTGAGATGGGTGAGGACAATGCTGATGGTGTAGCTGATCCCTCAACTGCCACTCAGGGGGATTCTCCATGGACCTGTGCCTGTCCCCTGGAACCAGGCACACAGTGGCAGAGGCCACCAGCCCAAGGCAGTGAAATCTTCATCATACTGGGTACTAGATGATTTTAAACCCTTGGTAATTAGTTGTTCAATTAAAACTTCACAGCCATATACATGTGTAAAGAAAAGAAAAGACAGGAGAATAAAGTACAAACAGCATGAGAACATTAGTTGTGAGTGGATCAAACTTCCCTACAAAAACTCTCAAGTCATGAGATAAAACCAACCAAACAAAAAAGAACAAAATCCAGCTCCATGCCCAGAGAACTATCTGGAAATTAAAACTGCCACGAAGATTGAACATAACAAAGCAGGTATTAGATAAACACTAAAGAAATGAAAACTTAGGTAAAGAGTGCAGGAGCTTGCTTATTTTGTGATGGTATCTTCTGTGTGTGCATGGGTCTCTGTGATGCACTCAGGCACAGGCGTCACTGTCCAAAATACCACGGTGGCGAGCACTGGATGGGCTCTTCCTTCCACAGGTTCTTCAGCCGCTGGGCCCACGAGGCCACCATTGATTTTCTTTCTTCTTCAGATGAATATTCTGGAGCAAAACTGATCTGAGGGGCAAGGACTTTAAATCCACAGAAGTGCAAGGTGCCGTGCTAAAGCCACACAGAAAGGAGAGCACTGGTCAGAACCACCCCTTTAGATGCCCTTATACTAAATAACTGAAGGAGAAAATGCAGGAAGCAGACTGTCAGGGAATCATGGAACAACTTCAACGCTACAGTGTAAATGAAAACAGCAACTTCCCTAGAACTGTGGGACATAAAGTTTCAGCAACGAGGGGAAGAACTCAGCCAGCTGCTACGTTCAAACTGAGGATCCTACCGATTCTGCCCCTGAGCATTACAGTTTTGATTTGTATTTGTTTTCTGCGGTGCCAGGGACCGAACTCAGGACCTTGAGCTTGCCATCCGGGAGCAATGCTACCTAGCTATATCCCTGGCAGATTATAGTTTTCATGGATTAGGCAAATTATGGCACATCCATACTGTAAATCATCTTGTAGGAGGCCACAGTGTATCACTACGGAGGGCTGGTCAAAATATTAAATGAAAACAACAAATTTTAAGTAGTGTCTGTGGCATACCACTGACATAGAAGAATAATAAACCCAACAACGAAGTATATATCTAGTAATATGTATGGGTATGTTAGGGTTTATATCTGGATGTCCCCCAAATGCATATAAGAAAAACAGCCCGAATAACCAGGACCTGTCCTGGGTGGTAAGTGACATGCCACTGTTAGTGGCTGTCTCTCACTGCCAAGCCCCTCTGCCCTGCTGCCCTGTCTGGAGCCAACCACCTAGGAACTAGAACTTTACAAACCGAGGTGCAGAAAACCTCTCCTTTAAATTGTGGGTATTGGGTATTGTATCTCAACAATGAGAGAGTAACTAAGATAGGCTATCAGAAAATAATCAAATTATTTTGTTAATTTTTTTATTTTTAATTTTTTTTGCAGTACCAGGGATTAGAACTTGGGCCCTTGTGCATCCGAGGTGGGCATGGTACCACTTGAGCTAAATCCCCAGCCCGATCAAATTATTTTGAATAAATAAATCATTAAATTTCTAGAGAGTGGATGAGGAGGTTGACGTCCAGTTTATGACTTGGTGTAAACCTGCGCGAGGTCCTGGGGAATGTGTGCTCCTCTCCGACCTCCACAGATGTCCTTCCTGCCAGCCTATCCTTAGGTCTCCGGTCACCTCAGGGCCCTGGCCCAGGAGCCCACCCCAGCTTTGCATGTGGACACCCGGCCTGCAGGGCCTGCTCGGTGGCAGGTGGCCGCCCCCAGGCGCGGGGTGCACGCAGGCAGCACAGGTCCTCCTGGGAGTGTGACCTGGGAGGGTGGGGCCGCAGGGCAGGAAGGACAGAGTTTGGGGTCCCAGGAGGGGCCGTGCTCTCTCCAAGAGGCCATCCAGGATGCGGGGCTCGGGGCACCCACTTCTCCCCAGGGCTGGGGTGGTGCTGGCTTCATGAGCACTGCGAGGCTATGAGAAGACTATGTCTCTGTCCCTTGGCGCACCACACACACACACACACACACACACACACACACACACACACACACACACACACAAAACACCACCTTAGGGCCATTCCAGTCCCCAAAAAGCAGATAATGGCCTACCGAGCTCCAGCTTGGCTTCGGGCCAAACAACAGCAAAGGCTGTGATTTTAAAACATGTTTTCCTCCCTGGTCACCCTCTACTATGCTGTCATGGAAAAGCCTGAAAAGGGGAAAAGTTACCAGTTTCTATAATGAAACGGAGAACGGTGTGTCCTGTTGGTTCCTCCACCCAGCACAGCAGGGAAGCCTCCGGCCTACTTACCTGGATCGGCCACAGGAGGTACCGGAAGTCCCCATTGTCACCGGCCTTCGTGTACATGCTGGCTATGCCTCCCGTGGTTATGGAAAGCAGGGCTAATTTCTGGGCAGGAGAAAGTACAGGAGTCGGTGTGGTTGCCGGACAAGGACAGCTGCTCATAGTGGCGAGGACAAAACCTGAGGTTAGGTCGCTGCAGGGGTGGGCAGTCATTAACACTCCCATCTCCCACAGGCGAGAGCCTCACGCTGACAAGGAAAGGGACAGAACACCTGGTGACGAAGAAGCTGACCTCAAAGTGCTGCCGTGCCCAGATTTCTAACCGGCTGGGTATCAGGCATGGTGTCCTCGGTGGACCCTGGGCCGAGGTCTGATGGCAGCCACTATCATGCGTGATGGCATGTCACTCACCACCCAGGAGAGACCCTGGTTACTTGGACTGCTTTCCTCATATGCGTTTAGTTTTGAAGCTTTATAACTCAAAAAAACAGTTATTTCAGTACGAGATTATTTCAGTTAGAAGTTTACAGCTGCTGCACACAGAGCATTTAACAGGTCACACTGCCAGACTGGTGTCCCCTTGTCTTGTTCCACCTCAAAGACATGTGAAGCTCAGGGCTGGATTCTTACCACGGGCCAAGGTGCCTCTAGCCTAAGCTGACTGGAGTACTAGACCCTTGTCTGGCCCACCTAGCCCTCCCTCGCCATGCACGGACAAGGTTCCTCTGCTGGACAGTGCGAGACAGGCACACAGAGGCCATGCTATGCTCTCTACAGCACCCAGTAGGTGCTCACTTGACACCTGCTTTAAAAAGGAAGCAAGGGACAACAGGAAGTTGGTAGCTACCCCTCCTCCTGCCTCCCACTCCAGCGTCTACTGCAGTCTGTGTCCCGGAGCACCCACCTTGAGGAAGCCAGAATCGTAGATCCCTGGAATGTCAAAGGCGAAGCCCTGGCACAGCACCCTGTCCATCCAGCCCTTCATGATGGCCGGCACGCTGAACCAGTACAACGGGAACTGGGGTGCACACAGGGAGAGGCATGAGGGACTAGTGAGTCAGACCCAGACCCACTGCCAGGGAGAAGAGGGCACCCGCAAGGTCATCTCTCAAGGGCACTGTGTGGACAGGGAGCGTGGGCAGGGAGAGGTCACACTGACACTGGTCCTAGTGCTATTACAGCGGCTTTGTGTCCCCCAGTATTGGCTGATGCTGGCCGCCAGCAAGCAGGGAGAGGTGAAAACTGGGCCCTGGCCTAGGTCAGCAGTCCTTGGTACCCCAACAATTCAGGGGGACAAGAAGGAAGTGAAAGGGAGCTCCCACTCTAGGCCTGGGCTAAACTATTGGCATGTGGGAGTCAATCAGGACCCATAAAATCCCTTGCTTGGAAATTCTGGACCTAGGGCTTCTGGTCCCTGGAGTGCAGTGACAGCTGAGGTCCCAGATTTGCCCAGCCACAGCGCACGTTCCTGGTGCCCAGGAGACAGACCCCCTTCCTCCCGGTTGGCCTTGGATCTCTGTCAACCCAATGACCCCTCAAAGCACGTCAGAGGCAGGATGCAACCACAGTGGCTCCCTGCCAAGCGCTGCTGGAGAGGTGGACTGAGCCACACTCCTGGGGGACACACAAGAAAGGGGCTGTGTGTGTGTGTGTGTGTGAAGCAAGCAGCAAAAAGATGGAAACAAAAGATTTTCCTTTCAACAATCAGAGCACTGAAAGCCAGAGTTGCTTTTGACCCAAAAACCCTTAGAGACTGCCACACCCCTTGGAGAACTTAGCTCTCAAGTGGCCCGGCACGCGAGGATGGGGCGAGAGCACACGGCAAGGCCACATGGTTCAGCTGGGCCGCTGGGCCAGCAGGAAGGTGCTCCTCCTGGTCACATAGGTCTGGGCCCTGAGTAGGTAAGGCTGTGTGACGCTTTCTACTAAGAGATAAAGTGTTGTGACTGACTTATAATCACATTAGTTTGAGTGTGGTAAAAACGGTGATACCACTTCTAGGAGTGCCTAATGCAGTATTTGGAAGAGTCTGTGCATGGGATGAATCTGACTAAATATATTATTTGGAGAAAAAACCAACCTGAAATATCACCAGATCAGCTTCCTGCACCTTCTTCTGTTCAGCAAGGATGTCACTGCTCAGAGCCCTCCTCTTGAAGGCTTCATGGGTCTCCACCCCATAATTGAAGCTCTCAGGCTTAGACAGGGCACCTGGCGGGGTGGGGGGAGGGCAGAGGTTCTCACTCCCAGGTGAGTACCAGGCCACCCCCTCCACCCTGCTAGAACCAGGGGTGCCCAGACTCTTCAGACAATGGATCGGCATGGCAGGGCAATTCTCCCTGCATTCATCTCCTAATTTAAAGGACCCTCAAGGAAGATGCCATCAAGTTTTTTCCATTCTGGAAAGCTGATTCAAAAACAGTTTATGGAAAAGTAACATTAATATTATTAGAAAAATTAGAATAAAATAAGGGAAACAAGAGCAGCCTAGTGCTATGATACTGAATTACATTATTTACTAACATATTAAAACCAGATGACACTTGGGGCCAGAGGATTAGCTCAGTGGTTCCAGTGCCTGCCTCGCAAGCGCAAGGTCCTGAGTTCAATCTCCAGAAACCACATACAATGATGGGCGTGGAGACTCACGCCCACCAACAATCAATACCACACACCAAAGTGCCGGACTCACACCTGTAATCCCAGCACTCAGGAGGCAGAGACAGGAGGATTGCTGAGTTCTAGGCTCGCCTGGGCTACACAGTAAGCTCAGGGCCAGCCTGAACTACAAAGCGAGACCCTGTCTCCAAAAAAAAAAAAAAAAAAAAAAA
>PVIC010013701.1:0-37679 GCA_004025085.1 Thryonomys swinderianus | reverse complement strand
AGAGACAGAGAGAGACAGAGACAGAGAGAGACAGAGACAGAAAGAGAGCATAGCATGTTGACCCTGGTTTCCAGCCATATGGTTAGAGGAATATTTATCAAAGACACCTGGTGTTTTCATCAGAGTATAACGTGAAGTGTAAAGCAAAAGATTTGAAGTCCTAGATATACCACCTATTATCTGGGCATCTTGAGCAAGTTAGATGTTTATAAGCCTCACTATTTGCTTAACAAATGGGGACAATACCTTTATCTCTTCAAGCTGTTTTACGACTTAAATGTGATCATATATTTAAATGCTTAATACAGCTTCTGACACGATGATCAATAAATAGTATATGTGTGTACACAAATGCACACACACACACGTGGAGGGAGTGAGCAGTCACAGCTGGTCCTTGAGGCCTTCAGCAACATGCATGTAGAGCATGACATGAAATGTTTCTTTTTGTTTCATTTCCTCTACTATCCTCCAAAACCTTCTACACTTAAAGTAGTTTTTTTCTAGTTATGTCTCCAAAATCTCAGGTCTGTGGTGCTGTGGTCTCTCCAGAGATTCTTCCAGGTTCTTGTTGCCCTGAGCAAAGAATTGGACCAGACGAGCACAAAAGGCAGTGAGGTCTTACATGCATTAAGGGTAGGAAGAGAGGTATGCTTTGTAGCATGAGTGCAGACCAACTGAAAACAGAAAAAGAAGTACACTCCACAGAGAGAGCGGGCCTCTGTGAACGGGCTGGGGACTGACAGCCGCCATCTTTAGCGTCTGCTTCTCAGATCTCGGCTGTCCCATCCAAAACCTGCTCGATCTTGTGCCAAAAGAATTGAGGATAGCGTTTCTGCCTGGTCTTGGGTGCAGGGCTTGGCAACTCTTTTCTGCACTTGCATCCTGGATCTCTACGATGGACAGGTCATGCCTGCTAGCCAGGCAGGTGGCCATACCCTAATCACCTGCCTCACATATCCTTGCATGCAGACATATATGTATACATTGTGGAGGAGAGAGTATTACTTCAAAAATTCTGCTTAAACAATGAACGTATACTTACTAATTTTCTTTTTTTTTTTTTTGAGACAGGGTCTTACTTTGTAGTTCAGGCTGGCCCTGAGCTCATCAGGTAGCCCAAGCTGGCCTCAAAATCTGAGCAAAACTCCTGCCTCAGTTTCCTAAGTGCTGGGATTACAGGTGTGCACCATCATGCATGGTTCACTTAAACATTTTTGAGCTTAGATCGTCAACTAAAGCCTCTGATGGCCATTGTCCTTCTATCCTCTCAGCTCATCTCACTAATTGCTGTAGTGCGCAAGTGACAGTCACCCCCGCCAAGGTCTGATGTGATTCGAAAGGACAGAGGTCAGAAATGTGTGCTTTATTTTATCGGTTGCACTTTAATGCAGCCAGAATGGAACTAAAGATGTCAACTTAGCTATTATATTTGTTTCTTTCACTTATTACTGACCAGACAATGAACCTTACTCTATTCATGACTGTTGGTTTAAGGGTGTTATTACTTATTTTTAATATGTCTAAGGGGTTTTATAATGTGTTAGCCTTAGATGATTAAAGCAAATGCAAAAATGTTCAATAATTCTGCCAGCTTCTTAGGAATTTCACTCTTGGGCCTGTACCCTTGAAAGGTATTGACCCCTATAAACGGCTAATGATGTAAAAGTTGACAGGACAGTTTGACCTCCTAATTGTATTCTGTGCTTCATGCATTTGACCTTTCGGAGACAACTTGATGAGTTTCTGCCATATTAATTACTCCACACTGTTTCCCAGCGATCCTTCAACAATTCAAACCTAGCAAATGCAGGCATGAGCTTTTCTCTGCTCTGAGGAAAAATCAGAAATTTAAAAGTACCAATATAATTTTTCACTTCATGCTTGTTTTCTTTTTCTACGATGGTGAAAAAGACCTCTAAACTGATGCTGTTTTTTTCTTTCATTTTGTGGTTTTCTTTTTCTACGATGGTGAACAAAGACCTCTAAACTGATGCTGTTTTTTTCTTTCATTTTGTGCTTTTCACTGCGTTATTTCTTAAACAGTTTAGTATTTCTTTTTAAAATATCTTTATAACTTCTGGTCTGAGGTATCTTCTATTTCCTTCCATTGTTCCTCATTCTGTTAAGAATATGTGTATTACTAGGCAGTAGAGATATGGGAGCTAGGGCGTGGGCAGAGCAGGCTGGGGAATTCAGTGGAACCTGCCAATCACAAGATCCCAGGGCAGCAATCCCAGATCCCCAGGCAGCATCCCAGAAAATGCACAGGCAACTTCTCGTGAGCTCCCACATGTGGATGGCACTAAAAAAACAAAAATGAGTGGCCATCATGGAAAGCCACCAGAGCCACATTTCTCAGGCGCGTGTGTACCTTTATTTTTGCATTCACCCTCTTTTTCTCTTTGTTTGGTCCAAGTTCACTCTGCAGCGCTATTTTTTTCCCCTATCCAGCACTTTTCAAATAAAGCTTTGGCACTGTTATTGGCTGTTCTTATCCAAGTATTTGAGGTAAGAAGAACCTGGTGTACTTTTGAGTGGTGAGCCATTTCTAAATATATAATCATATATAATCCTATGTAATTGTACCTTTGATGCCTGAGCCTCCTTCATTTTATCAGGAGTCATTAAAGAGAGCTAATGGGCAAAGGTTCATTTCATTTTCCAAATGTCCTTCGTCTGGGGCTCAGCTTTGTCTTCTTAACAAACGAGACAACAGTGACCATGGCTGCAGACACATCTCCTCGCTCCCGGTGTGTTAGACACCCCGGCTACGCTTCTGCTCCTCTTCCCCGCGGTTTGGAGTAAGAAGGCACCTTTGTAGGTCATGCCCACGAGCCCACACGCAGGCCCTGTAGGAGCCGTTCTGTGCCATCTGAGAACGAAGCCAGCGCACTCTCGGGCCCTTACTTCAAGGCTCAGCTCGTTCTCAGATGTCAGCTGAGTCTGTTAACAGAGCAACTCGCGAGCCAAAGCTGGATTCCAGAACCCAACTTTTCCTGCTCCTGTTTTCTCCCTTCACTACTCAGCTCTATTGATTCCACATCAGTCTCCGTAGCTGGATATTCTTTAATGGCGGCATGTGACTGGGTAAGAGTCAGAGGATCCAGATGGAATCTTAGCTGCCCCATGTACATCCCCGTACGTGTGTGTGTGTGTGTGTGTGTGTGTGTGTGTATGAGTCTGTGCTTTGTGCCAGCTGTGGTGTAAAAGAATTCACACTTGCTTTGTAGAGCAATCCCGCAAAAGAAATACTGGATGGACATTTCTCAGGTGAAAGACGGCTTAGAAGGTAAAAATGATTCATTAAATCAGGTTCAAATAATTTAGTGGAGTTGGGGCTAGCGGAATCAAGAGCTAAAATTGAAACACAGTCCTACCTGTGTGTACGCCGAAGTTAACCAAGACATTTGGCTTTTTGATATATATATATATATATACACTGAGGACATTGAAAATTAGTGGGCAGAAACTCAGGCTCTAGAACCAGGCTCTTTGGATTTAGAATCAGTCTCATGGGCCTGCTGGCTGTGTGCTGAAGGACGAGTCGCTTTACCTTCCTGTGTTCTACTTTCTTCACCTATAAAATGGGGATGTTAATAATAGTAACATAAAACTCTTTGGGTTCCATGGAGTATTACATTTATGACACATATTAAGTGCACTGTAAAAGCAACACTATAAAACAGCTCTACAAACGTTAGGAAATGTTGTCATTATTTCCTTGTTTGCCCAAAGGAGTTGATGAGAGCTTTATGTGGACTCTTACGTGATTGCTG
Source organism: Thryonomys swinderianus (assembly GCA_004025085.1). NCBI lineage: Eukaryota > Metazoa > Chordata > Mammalia > Rodentia > Thryonomyidae > Thryonomys > Thryonomys swinderianus. Next base: position 33,900 of record PVIC010013701.1, on the reverse strand, counting down.
TGGAGATGGAGGCTGAGTCTTTGAAAGTCTGAGGGTCTTCGTGGTTAATTATTGTGATCATTGGCTTATTCCTCGTTCTTGGCTAGAATGGCAGAAGAAGATCAGGATAAAATGGCTTATAGGAGGTTGACTGTCTGTCGAAACTGGGAAACAGCAGGCGCGCCCTCTCACCTTTCTTCCTCTGTAAAAAAATGTATGGTTAAGTGAGCAAGACCCAGAGATGGAAATAAGAAGTTTGGCTTCCATTAACCTGCGCTCAAACATAGGTCATTAACTTATCCAAAGTCAAGCTCATCATCGCGTCTGTGAAGAGGAGGACACCACAGCTATGCAGTCTAGTTTCAGAGAGATTAGGAACTGGGCCAACAAAGTTAAACGCTGAAAGGACAATAATAGTTTTTATTATTCAGCAGGCTTTCCTCTAGGCCTCATAGTGGACAGGACCAATTTCTAGGCGCGTGATTGTTAGGGAATAATTAAACAGATGTCGTAAGGGTGCCTACTCGGGCTAAGTCTTACTTGACATCATGCCAAGATGTTCAAGAATCAAACTCCTGCCATAAAAGGGAACACAACGCACAAGGTATAAAATGATAACTCTTAATAGAGGAGTTGATTATTAGATGTGCGGTGCAGACTTAAAACCCACAGGGCACATTTTTCCATTATAAACAGAGGCTGCATTATTTAAATCGCAGGACTTGGTTGGGCAAATTTGCTCTTAATCTTCAACAGTGAAAACATTTAAGTAGAATTCATAAGATTTAACCTAAACTTGTTGGAAAAAAGTTCATGGGGCCAACTGGGGTCATTGCTCCCTCTGAGAACCTATCAAAAACTCCAAACCGTCTCTGTGGAAACTCGACAGAAATCCCAAAGTTTGTGTATTATTTTAGGAAGTTGATACTCCGAAATAAACTCGTGGAACCCTACATTAGAAACCCCTGCTTTCAGAATTTGGGAGCAATACGATTATGGAAATAAAGTTATTCAGAAGTGCCCGTATCTTGCTAGATATTAGTTACCTCGTCTTGACTTTTCCCGTTTTAAATAATACAACAGTAATGATTCTTGGAGTTAAAATATCTTTAAAAACAAGCCTCAAACCACTTTCATACACAATATGTCAGAAGTTACTACTCATCGTTTAGTATCTATAGAAAAGAAAATTTAACTAGACATATGGCTCCTGAAATGAAGCTTACTTCTATCTTTTCTAGGTGTGGTTCTGTCTTTAGACTTTCCCCTAAATTTTAATGTAAATATATTGTATATATATTATTATCATTTGTTTTACTGAAGATTGAACACAGAGAACTGAACTATACCTTCAGATCTTTTTTTTTTTTTTTGAGACAGGGTCTCGCTTTGTAGTTCAGGCTGGCTCTGAGCTCACTATGTAGCCCAGGCAGGCCTCGAACTCAGCAATCCTCCTGCCTCTGCCTTCTGAGTGCTGGGATGACAGGCGTGAGCCACCACACCTGGCACTGTGGTATGTGGTACTGATAGCTGGTGGGCATGAGTCACCACGCCCAGCACTGTATGTGGGAAATTTCCATAGGAAATTTGGTGTGGGAATGTAATGGGGGAAGGAATAAATATGATTCAGAAAGAAAATAAAAGAGTATGTATAAAGGGGGTGGGGAGATGTGGGTGGGTAGGGATATGGGTAAAAATGAGATCTAAACCGGGCGTGGTGGCTCACGCTTGTAATCCCAGCACTCGGGAGGCAGAGACAGGAGGATTGTTGAGTTCAAGGCTTGCCTGGGCACCATAGTGAGCTCAGAGCCAGCATGAACTACAAAGCGAGACCCTGTCTCAAAAAAAAAAAAGAACTAACTTGTGTCATATACTGGTACAAATTCCCCAATTTTACATGTGATTGTGAGATGTATATAAATTGTACCAATAAAGAATTCAATTTCTTGTAGGGCAGGTCTTCTGGTAACAAACTCCCTCGGCTTTTGTTTGCCTATGAATCTTTTCTCCCTTTCTTTTCTTTCTTTTTCTTTTTTTTTTTTTTTTTTTGGTTGTATTGGGGATCAAACTCAAGCCCTTGTGCTTCCAAGGTAGGTGCGGTACCTCTTGAGCTAAATCCCCAGCTCCTCTCTCTCTCTTTCATTTTTGAAAAATAATTTCTATTTAGAATCCTAAATTGGTGGATATTTTTCTCTTTGAGCACTTTAAATACAGCTGTGTATTAACAATGGAGATGCAATCTGAGAACACATGCTAGGTGGTTTTCTTGTGCAAACACCAGAGATTTTCTTCACAGAAACGGATGCTACAGTCCACCACACACTTCCCTCACCTTCATCACCTCCTTCAAGGCTCCACCTGCAAACACAGTTCCCTTTGGCCTTCCGCTTGCAAATTTAGGGGGACACAATCAGTGTGTAGCAGTTTCTGAGGTACCTCCTACTTTGCTTCTCTTTAAGTAGTATGTCCCTTTCTCCTCTGATTGATTGATTGATTGATTTTGCATTACCAGGTATTGAACTCGGTACTCTGAACTTGCCAGGTAGGCACAGCACCCCTGAGCTACATCCCCCACGCCTTCCCTAGATCTGTTAAGATTTTCTTTTTGTCTTTGCTTTTCTGCTGCTTAAATATGCTATGTCTAAGTACTGACTTGGGGGCCGTTTTCCTGCTTGTTAGTCTCTATACTTTTCTACTTACGGTGTGGTGCTATTATACTTAGAAAATTCTTGTCTCATATTGTTATATCAGATATTTCTTCTTATTCATTCTCTCTTTCTGCACTTTTTAGTGTTTCCATGATGCATACATTACCCCTTTGAAAGTGTTCCACAGTGATCTATCCCATTTGCCCTTCTTTCTTCCTCTTTGAACTTCAGCTTGAGAAATTCGTTAGCCTGTCTTCAAGATCACTGGTTCTCCCTCTGGTCTTGTCAAATCTCTGGAAGAGCCTATCAGAGGCACTTGTATTACAGATTTCCTTTTTTATTTATACATTTTACATGTACAGAACGATAACACACGTCACAGGCAATTACTTCATGATATATCATTTCTTTTTTCCCCTTTCCCTCGCCTCCTTTCAACCCCTCCTTCCCTCCTTATTTACAAAAGCTTTGCTTCCTTTTATTCACTTTTTTCTTGTCCCTTCCTTCCTCCTCCCCACTCCACTTTTCCACTTCTCGCTTGAACATTTTCTTCCCATTTTCCAATATAAATTAAGCATTTTGTTCTTTTTTACACTGTTGGTTTCTCACATTAGAGAAACAATGGGATATTTAAACAAGTGTGTCAGATGTATTTCACTTAAGAGTATGATCTTAAGGTGCATCCGTTTAGCTAAATATCTCACGCTTCTTTCTTTATGGGAGGATAGCATTCCAAAGTCCATATATATTTAAAAAGCATTTTCTTTATCCACTCATCATTTGATGGACATCTGGGCTGATCCCAAAATTGAGCTATTACAAACTCCTTCTATAAACATCAATGTGCATATATCACTGTGGTATGATGCTTTTAATTACTTAAAGAAGATACAAGAAGGAAAACAGCTGGGCCAAAGGGAACCTCTAGTTTTGGGGTCTTGAGGAATCTGCACACTCATTCCCACCATGGTCTCACCGGTTTACACTCCCACCATTAGTGGGACAGGGTTCCTTCTTCCTCACAGCCCCTCCAGCATTCGGTATCCGTTGATTTTTTGATGACAGCCATTCTTTCTGGAGTGAGACAGAATCTCAGCATTGTTTTAATTTGCATCTCTCAAATGATCAGTGACGTTGAATATGTTTTCATGTTTATTTTCTGTTTATATTTCATCTCGAAGTTTCTATCCACTTCAGATACCCACTTTTGATTGGGTCTTTACGTTTGGGGTCAAATTTTTTTGAGTTAAATATTCTAGATACTAAACCTTTGTCTGAAGAACAGCTGGAAAAATTTTTGACCATTCTGTGGGTTGTCTTTTCCCTCTGCTGATGGCATCTCTTCTGTTCAAAAGCTTTTAAATAAGATGAGAATCACAGCTCCTCTGTCATGAGGGGTTCTGTTCATAAAGTCTTTGCCTACACCAAAGGTAAGAATCCTATCTATTGTATCTTCCAGCAGATTTAGTGTTTCTATGTTAATATTTATATCTTTGACTCATTTTGATTTTCATTTGTACACAGTGAATGATATGGGTCTAGTATTAATTTTTGGTATATGGAAAGCCAGCTTTCCCAGCACCATTTATCAAAGAGGCTCTCTTTCTTCAAGGAAAGTGTTTGGATCCTTTGTCAAAGATGAGGTGGCCGACTGTGTTTGGGGTTGTTTCTGCATCTTCTAATCTATTCCATTGGAACTCAAGTTTTAAAAAATTTTTGCGGGGCCGGAGATTTAGCTCAGTGGGTCCAGCGCCTGCCTCGCAAGCACAAGGCCCTGAGTTCAATCCCGGTAACCACATACAATGCTAGGTGTGGTGACTCACGCCCACCAGCAATCAATACCACATACCACAGTGCCAGGTGTGGTGGCTTACACCTGTAATCCCAGCACTCGGGAGGCAGAGGCAGGAGGATCGCTGAGTTCCAGGCTTGCCTGGGCTACATAGTGAGCTCAGGGCCAGCCTAAATTCAAGACCCTGTCTCAAAAAAAAAAAAATTTTTTTTTTGCAAGTAACATGCTGTTTTTATCACAGTAGCTTTTAAAGTATAATTTGAAGTGGGGATTTTGATGCCTCTTTGCCTTTGTGGACAAGAATTGCTTTTACTAATCTAGATCTCTTCTGTTTCCAAATGAATTTTAGGATTGTTTTCTCTAACTGCATGAGATATGCTAATGGTATTTTGATTGAGATTCCATTAAACATGCATAACAATTTTGGAAGTATGGCCATTTTCACTGTGTTGACCCTTCCTACCAAAAAACAAGGGATATCTTCCCATTTTCTGATATCTTCTTCATTCTTTTTCAGAGTACTGTAGTTTTCAATGTAAAGGTCTTTTACTTCCATCTTAGACTGATTCCTAAGTATTTCATGGGGGGTGCTACTGTGTTTCCCTAATTGCTATGTCAATGAGTTTATTTTTATACAACAAAGCTATTGATTTTTGAGTGTTAACTCTGTATTTAGCTATGCTACTGAATTTGACTATTAAAACTAGAAGTCTTTTGGTAGAGTTTTCTGGGTCTTCTACATAGAGTATCAAGACGTTTACAAATAGTAATAATTTAACTTCTTTCTCTCTTATCTTTATTTCTTCTTTTTTTTTTTTGTACTGGGGATCAAACTCAGGACCTCACATTTGCCAGCCAGGTACTGTGCCACTGAGCTACAACCTCAGCCCTACTCATTTTATTTATTTATTTTTCTTTTGTCTAATTGCTCTAGCTAATGTTTCCAGAGCTGTATTGAATAAGAGTGACGATAGTGACCATCCTTGTTTTGTTCCTGGTTTTAGAATGAAAGATTTTAATTTTTGCCCATTTAGTATGATCTTGGCTGCTGAGATAGAGACCATCTACTCCAATTATATGTAGTTTTTATCATGAATGAGTATTGGACTTTATCAAATGCTTTTTCTGTTTCTATTGAGATGATCACCATCTCAGTCACTAATCTCTGAGAAATCTTTTCTGGTTTGATTATTTTCTATAGCCTTATTCCTCTGCTTTGTTACTTCCACTGTTACCACTTCAGGAAATCCAGGAGGATCACTTTCAAATTATTCCATTTCACTGTCCCCCCTGTAAGCTGGAAGTTTTGGGTTGCATCTTACTTGTCTTCTCATTTTCTGTTCTTTTAGTTTAATTCCTGGGTTAATGCTCATAAATTGCATATGACAGAGAGCTAATTACTGCTAGTAATCAGAACTCTCAGGAAATGCGTACTTCTCAGAGATACCTTTCATGTATAGCTGGCTTTTGTGTTTTGAGTCTGTTGCATGATCCTACTTTTTAATTCACTGGTGATAAGTTGTTGCCTATTTGGCCTACCCCCTGGGTCTTTGGCACTGGCCTATAATATTGATTGTAATCTTTAGAAAATCTCAGTCTTGGGATACTAGAAAACACAATGAATTAGAAGAAACAAAACAAGAACAGAACAACACAACAAAAAACTAGAAACAAAGTTCACATTCATATTAAAACAAGAGGAAGCAGTCAAAAGAAAACAAAAACAAAAAATGAAGGAAGAGGAGAAGAAAAGGAGGAGGAGGACAAGGAGAAAGAGGAAAAATACCCACTTCAAGGCACGTCTCTGCTGTCACTGGTATAGTGGACAGCCGGAGCCCAGTCCATGTTGATTAATTCAGCTATCCAACCCTAGATCTACGGCAGGGTAGTAGATAATCCCAGCAAGCCTGCACCTTAGTTTCACTGAAGTTCTGCCTAGTTACTGGCTATAAGCCTAGAACCTGATTTGCTCAGCCTTCAACACCCCCGTGCCTCCTGCCAGCTTTAACTTGGATCCTTGCCAGCTTGAATTCAGCTCCTTGATGTCCTGACACCTTGAACTTGGCTCTGCCTCATGGTGACACTGGGTGCTGCTAGATGGAGCCCACCCATAGCTCCGCTAAATTCCAAACTAAATTGCCCCCTTTCCAAGATGGCTGCGGACCAATTGCCCTCTCCTAGGGGATCTCTGAACCTGAGTAACTCACCTGCCACTGCAGTCCACTGTATCCTCTGTTCAGTTCCACTGGTATATTTCTCTGGAGGTCTCTGCGGTCCCAGTAGTCACCACGCGTCTGTAGGTTTTAGCTACTCCTTCTATACAGTGAGTCACAGCTCAGGGGAAAGTTGCCACCTCCTTTTCCTGCATTGAGGTCTCTCTCATTATTTGCCCCATGAGCTTCAGTTTTTGCTTCAGATCCTTGCTGGGTCCTGGCTACCCATTTCCTTGCTTTTTCTCTTTCTCATGTCACCATATTCCAGCATCTGGATGCCAATCACAGTTTCTTTAGTGTTCACTGCTCTGCCGTCTCCCCAGAAACAATGCTTTGATTTCTAATATTTCCTTTTGATCTTAACGTTCACATCTGTCTGCTTACATCACCCATATTTTCTTGCATGCTGTCTACATTTTTTCATTACAGCATTTAACATGTCAATCATGGTTATTTTAAATCTGTCTGATAATACCAATTTCCATGTTATATCCATGTCTTGTTCTGAAGATTTCATTGTATTTCTTTGGGTTGTGTTTCCACTTTCTGCTAGCATGCCTTGGAATTTGTTTTTGTTGAAAGAACATTCCAATATTAGGTCATAGGAACTAAGACAAATAGGCCTTTAGATTGACATTTATATTAATCTTGCTAAAACTTGGGTTGGCAAATACCTATAGCTTTAGATTCTAGAGGTTTCAAATGACTCCTGTATTCTTGTTTGTATCTTTCCTATTGACTTTATGTTTTCCTAAGGATTTCTCAGAAAGAATGTACCTTGTAGCTTTCCCAGATATATTCCATGTTATTATCCTGGTTAGTATGATAGAAAAGTACAATATTACCTCAGTTTGTAAAATTAATGTGCTCCACAATTTTGAAAAAGATGGCTACGTTTGTATTTGTGTGGGAAAGCTAGCCATGTTCATGATTATCACTTGACATAGAGTTTTGAAACACAAACAGAATTTTGTGAAATGATTTTGTTTGTGAAACAAATTGTTCCACAAAAACAAAGCACTCCTGAACACTGTCCTCCATGGCCTGTGTTAAATCTCACTGTCTTGGTGGCCTGTGTTCGCAGCTGAGATTTTCACAAGTGTCCTCAGCATTTTCCCTATCTTATCTAAAACCAAGTGCTCAAAACGGTTGAAATAGCGAAATACACCCACTCTAAAGGGGGCAGACTCTGAAAGGTAGTAGGCCTTTGCTGATTTGAAATATCTCAGAGGGGCTACTCGTCCCCCTTCCCTGCTAGAGCCACAAGATCTCCTTTTGGGATAATAACCTTGAGAACTTGGCACCAAGATTAGAAACAAAACCCATGGAAGTATAGAAGTCTCTTGGTACTGGGCTCCAAAGCCTCTAACTAGTCTACACTGAGTTCCCAGCAACTCATCAAAATTACCATTTGAATATTCCCACCAGGTTATAGGTTAAGCATCTTTCACTCCACATGATCAGGGTCCGAAATGCACCTACCTGCAGTTTTCCAATAGACTGGGAAAGGTTGACTGTTTTGTTTAGCTTTTTCCTGTTACAGAAACAGAGTGATGATTTCCAAGCTTTATAAGGCTACTCCTGAAAGTTCTTGCTGGGATTTCTAAATGCTTTTTAAAATTCATGTGTTCTTTTCCTCCTCCTCCTAGTCTCCTTTTTGTTATTTGTTCCTGTATATGTCATATTCTCTTGTGTTTTTGTTCATTTGTTTGTTCATTTGTTTTTGTGATAGGGGCCTTATGTATTGTCCATGTTGGCCTCACACTCACTGTGTAGTCTAACCTGGGCTTGAACTTGAGATCTTCTTGCCTCAGCTTCCAAAGTCCTGGGATTACATGTGCATGTTAGCATACTCATTTCCTTCTCTTTCTTATAGTCAGTCCTCTCTCTAATTCTTGGAAGTTCTTAAACGTATCACAATTACATAGTCACTTTCAGGTTGGTTCATTTAAATAATAACTGCCTGTGAAATAATAGTTAATAACCACAAAACAACTACTATCGTACTTAGTCTTATTTTTAACAAGTTAATATTTATCTCCAAGAATAAATTGATCTCCTTAATTTTGTTACAAGCTAACTTTTTTTTTTTTTTTTTTGCTTTTTGAGACAGGGTCTCGCGTTGTAGTTCAGGCTGGCCCTGAGCTCACTACGGTGCCCAGGCAAGCCGCCGCAAACTCAGCAATCCTCCTGTCTCTGCCTCCCGAGTGCTGGGATGACAGGCGTGAGCCACCACGTCCGGCATTGTGGTATGCGGTGTTGATGGCTGGTGGGTGTGTCTCCACGCCCAGCATTCTATGTGGTTACTGGGGATCGAACTCAGGACCTTGCGCTTGTGAGGCAGGCGCCGGAACCACTGAGCTAACCCTCTGGCCCCCAAACTAACTTTTTTGAATTTAATTTTTCTCATTTAGAATGTTAGTTTGTAAGTACATCTTGCACAAAAAGTTTACTTCATTTCTTTTTATTCCCTCTCTGATATCATCCTCCTGGCTAAGTGGCTATGTGAAAGAGGCCCACTGGGTTCCTAATCCAGAGCCCCTGCTGCTACCAGACACTTATGGGGCCCATCTCTGGGGAGGCTGAGTCTGGCGACTGCGGCGTCTGCTCCCCAAGGGGGCAGCAGCCATCTGATGTCTTCTCTTTCGTTGCCTCAGGAGCTTTTCTGTTTTAAGACGTGTTTCAGATGTACTTTTTTATATATCCTACTTTATGTTTCTGATTTATGCTCAGATTTATCTCATTTTGGGAGAGGGTTGTGTTTGTTTTTCTCTTTGAAGCTTGATGTAGTATTTTTTAGGATAGATTCAGACTTAATGACTTAATGACATTACTTCAAGATGTCCTGTGGCCTAGAAGACAGGGTTCATTTACCTTAGTAACATTACTGAGAAATATACAAAGTCAGTCCTTGAGTGCCCATTTTAAAATACAAGCTAAGGCCAGAGATTTAGCTCAGTGGTTCCGGCGCCTGCCTAGCAAGCACAAGGTCCCTGGTTCAATCCCCAGTAACCACATACAACAATACCAGGCATAGTGACTCACACTCACCAGCAATCAGTACCACATACCACAGTGCTGAGCATGGTGGTTCACACCTGTAATCCCAGCACTCGGGAGGCAGAGGCAGGAGGATTGCTGAGTTCAAGGCTTGCCTGGGGTACACAGTGAACTCAGGGCCAGCCTGAACTACAAAGCGAGACCCTGTCTCAAATAAATAAATAAATTAAAAACACAGCAAAGGCTCCTATAATTTAGGTAAGTGCCTCCTAATGTGTGAAAGCCGTCCAGGCTGTGTCACTGGGAGGTGATGGAAATTGTAGTAAAAGATGCTGGGGATGTGCCCTTCATGGTATCTTATGGCCCTGGATCTCTGGTCTCTTACTTCTCTTCTGCACCGAGACTAACGTCCTTGTCTGCCAGGTGTTCCCACTGTGATGTGCTTCCTCGCCACAGGCCCCAAAACAATAGGTTCAATGGATCATGGACTAAAACACTCAAAACTATGAACCATAACAAAACTTTCCTCCTTTTAAATGGATTGTCTCAGACATTTCATCACAGTAAAGGCCATAGAGGTAACAGAAGTTCAGGGCAGGACAAGGATTAGTATGTAGACTGTATGCAGTACATAGTTAATATTCACAATCATATCAAGGCTACGATGTTCATAATTCAGTCTCTAAAATTTTTTCTTGCTCACAACATGTGGTATCAGGAATGTGATGGAGAAGCTTTATGGTGGGTAGTTCCATCCATGACTTATTACAAGAATTTTCTTAAAAACTTGGAGTCAGTGGTTTCTACTTATATTTTATGGCAACGGGCTGAGTTTCATGACTCACTCTGACACTGTGTTGGCTCTTCAAATGCTCTGTGCAGAAAAAGTGTATGGGGAGTTCATTCTGTTCTCCCTAATCTTCAATCACACACAGACATTTCCAGTGAACTCAAGTTCACTTCTCCGGGACTCTACCTGTCCCGCTCCTCTGACTTCTTTCTTGGATTTCATCACCTAGAGACGGCAGCCTCTGTGCACTGGCAGGGCTGTAGTACGGGTGTGTATGCTTATGCTTCCCTTGAATTTTATGGTCCTCATTACCCAACCTGCATGAAACTGAGGAAAGCACCGTTGGTCTGAACCCTGGTCTGTTCAGCCTGCTCAAGATACTGGTAGTTGACTGTTTACTAAACAGACCTCCCTGAATGGCAGCCCCAAAGACTGAGGCTGGGACTTCTGTTAATCATTAGACTTTCAACAAACAGTTGGGGCCCTTGCTGGCTTTGTTATCAATGCTTTCAGAAGCAACTGTTCTGTACCCTGCCACCAGCCACAAAACAAGAGAGGGACTCGTGTGGTGTTTACTCTGGGGATTTCAGCAGGGTGGGATAGCCACAGCAGAGTTGCAGTCTTTCTGCAGAAGAGGTGACATGTGTGCTTTTGTTGTTGACTTTATCTTTGCCAGCACACGTGGGTGTTGGCTGGGAAGCTAGACTCTAGGGTGGAGCAGAGGTTTACTTTGTTGACTGTTTAATGCTTGGAGAGACGTGTGCTTTAGTGAGCTCTGTCCCTTGAGACTTTTGTCCTTTCTCTAATCCTCTGTATAAACACTGCCTTGAAAACAGTTTATGAAGTATCAGCAAAGGCAGTGAAACTGTTGGTAAACAGTCATTAAGAATAACATTTACTTGTGGTCAGATTTCTGAGCCCATGTTTCTTTTTGATGGGGTTTACTGTGTGATGCAAATTTTCGTGAAGCTGTACACACAGGTTGGATTCCTTTGCCTGATTCTTGTGACAGACAGAATTCACGACAGAAATGACAAATTAACCTTGAGTATGTTTCCTTATTGCAAAGAGAAATATCTACTGCTTGAGAGAATGTAAGAATAGAAATATAAGCATGAAGTTGCAGAAATCTGGACAGTATCAAGGGCAGCCCTATTTTTAGTTTAGGAAAGGAAAGAAAAGCTTAGAAGGAAATGTTCCTGAGATACAGTGAAGTGATGGAACCAAGGAGGCATGGCTCTTCTGAGCAAGCTGGTATGTGTCTCCTCTGAACTATGTTTCAGATTGTTAGTTTAAAATGTATTACGATCAGGCAATTGCGGTCAGTTGCTATATTTACTCCATGGTAACTACCTGATGTTACCAATCGGGGCTTCTTTCCCAGAGAGCCAGGTGGAGAATCTTTAACACTGTACCACTAGATCAGTGAGTCAGACTAGTTCTTAATTTCATTTCCAAGGAGTGCAAGAAGTTATATTATTTCAAAAAACAAAGACGTAGGTGAACTGAACACATATTCTCAGAAAAGTAATAAATCTGAGTCTATGATACACCTAAGTCAAGAAATAGAGTCTCAAACTGAGTTTTTCTCTCTCTCAAGGAAAACATTACATAGGAAATGAAAGAAAACTGAGAAATGATGGAACTATTTACTACGTAAGAAATTTACAGATCTTATTAATTGTACTCTGCTTGTTTTTTACTGGTGTAAATTATATTAGTTTATTTTTTCACAATAGTTATTGAACACCTTGCATATGCTATGTTCTTTCATGAACAAAAACATGGTTCTTGTCTTCATGGCATTTTCTGGTCAGAAAGATAAATAACAACCAAATAATCAAAAGTAAATGTATAATTACAAACTGTATTAAATTTTATAAAGAGAGAGTATGGACTACCAAGAGTGCATCTAGCCTGATATCTACCCTCAGGAAGTGGGTTTCCATGAGGAAGTGTGGATTGAGCCAAAACCTGAAGGGTTGTTGGTAGTTTAACCCAGTCTGTGGAACTGAGTGATGGAGGAGATGAAGTAGAGAGAACAGATGTGCAGTGGCTTTGTAGTTAGAGGCTTGCGCGTTGTCTAGAAACTTAGAGAACAGAGGGCAAGGGTAAGAGGTGGTGAAGCACAAGCTGTGCTCATAAATTTCTGTTAGGATAAATATAAACCCATGTTAACCTGTTAGATAGACTGCTTTTTTTTTTAATTTTTTGTTAATTTCATTTTGGCTTCAAAAAGAGAACCAAAGAAGTGAAAGGATAAAGATAAAAGTTAGAGGCTGTCAGTGCTAAGGTGAAAGGTAACAGAATCCTGGACCAGATTAAGAGCAGCAGTGATCAGTGAAGATCCAATTAGGAGAATTTTGGGATGTAAAAAGCAAAATAGAAGAGATCTGGTAATGTGTTAATTATGAGTATGATGAAAGAGGGGTTCTTATCAAAGATGATGCCAAGATTTTTGGATCTGGATATGGAATTGATAATTGTGCCATTTACGAAGATTAAGAACCAGAACTGGGATGGAAGCCAGGAGTTTCGTTTACGGTCATGTTTCAATATCTATAACTGAGAGATCTAAAAGGTCTGTTGAATACATAGATCCAGAGCCATATGGAAAGCTGCCCACATCTAGGTGGTAACAGAAGCCAGTCATAAGGAAATCTTCCAAGAAATGACTGCAGAGAGAGCAAAGGAAAAGGTCCATATGGAACCCCCCAAAGTTTAAACAGTTAATGGGTTAGTAGAGAATGTTCCCACAAAGAATTGAAGAAGTAGCCAGTGAGGTAACAGAAAAAACAGGAGGCATGGGTTATGGGTGGGATAGGAGATTTAAACGAGTGTGAAGGATATCTTTCTGGCTAAAAATGCTTGAACACTGATTTATCATGATGGCGACACCACTTGGTAAAGTTACCAAAAGAGTATTAAAATATGTAAATTTTATGGTATGTAAAGTTTGCCTCCATAATGCTGTAAGACAGAGTAAAATAAAGCTATGACAGAGGGGCTGGGGATTTAGCTCAAGTGGTACCGTGCCAACCTTGGGCACACAAGGGCCCAAGTTTGATCCCCGGTGCTGAAAAGAAAGAAAAAAAAAAGCTATGACAGTATGAATGAAAAAAACAAAGAATGGAATCTTTCAAAAAGGGAAGGAATGGGCATGTCTCTTTTTTCTTTTTTTCTTTTTACTAGAGCATGTTTGCAGACTGTAATGTTTACATTCCTTGTATGGAGTTGGCACATGTACATAACACATCTTTTTTCATCTCCTTTCTTTCCTCTTCCTTTTCCTTCCCACCATCTCCTGAGAATGATCTATCTCCCTGCTTCCTATTATCTATCTTTTATTTTGCTCTTTACTTAGAACTGGGTTTCTCATGTAAGAGAAATTATGAAATATTTAAAATTGTGTATTGGATCTAATTTCACTTAAAATTATGGTCTTAAGATGAATCAAGTTTTCTACAAAGGAGTAGTACTCCATGGTGTATAAATATCACATTTTTTAATCTGTTCATCTGTTGATGGACATATAGGTTGTTTCCATGATTTAGCTGTTAGTTTTAGCTGCTATAAACATGGTATGGATGTAGCTCTTCTTCTAGGTGTCACCCTGGAAGAGTTAAAGATATATTGTTACAGTGGTCACGTGCTTTGAATGTTGAAAAGTGGGATCTGTTGGTAACCAACAAAATGAGGAGTTTGAACAGATATTTAATGCAAAACCAGTGGTGCAAATATTGAATAATGTGATACTATAAAAATATTGACATGTATTTAAAAAATGGTATTTTCATAGTTGTAAGAAGATGTATATGACTTGGTCCCTCCTTGTTCTCAAATAAAGATCCTAAATACAGGTGTTTGTTATGCCCTCTTCATGATACGGCAGCTGGGAAATTATCATGACAGGGCAATTCTATTCCACCTGAAAGCCTTGTTTATGGGTAGGTAAGACTTAGCCTCTATATGAGATCAAACAATATATTTACTCTACAAAATAGAGAATATTGCAGAACTGTTGACTTTTCTTTAAATGATCTAATGATTACAGAGCAATTATATATTAAGTAATCATTTTTATTTAATGCGTCACCCATGAATGCTAATATTCAATAAATATTTGTTGATGACATAAATCATGTTAAAAATGAGAATATTCATTATTATTTAGATCTACAGTGAAAAGTACTACAGTAGCAAAGATTAGAAGAACACAATATTGTATCAAAAGATCAACTCTATATGAGTAATTTAAAATCTTTATCCTTTTAGAAAAAGGCCACTAATTCTTCATTAGTTCTTATGTATCTTTCACCTGATTACTCAGCTCACTTCAAACTAGTCAGCCCAAAAACCTACACATAAATAAATTATTATACCTTAGTGATCTGTTGGAATTTATTTTTGTTACATATTTTGCCTTATATCACCTATGTTTCAGCGACTGATCTGAAAAATAGTATCCCCCCCCCTTATTCCTTATCCTTACGGGTAGTTTTTTAATTTTTTTTTTTTTTGAGACAGGGTCTCACTTTGTAGTTCAGGCTGGCTCTGAGCTCACTATGTAGCCTAGACAAGCCTCGAACTCAGCAATCCTCCTGTCTCTGCCTCCCGAGTGCTGGGATGACAGGCGTGAGCCACCACGCCCGGCACTGTGGTATGTGGTATTGATTGCTGGTGGGCGTAAGTCTCCATGCCCAGCATTGTATGTGGTTACAGGGGATCGAACTCAGGACCTTGCGCTTGCGAGGCAGGCACCGGAACCACTGCGCTAACCCTCCGGCCCTGGGTAGTTTTTTAAAATCTTAATTAATATATTTTATATACACATCATGATCACACTCAACATTGAAAATTTCTACTAGAATATGACTTGACTTAATTCTCATGTTTTTCCCATTCCCCAACTCACCCTACACCCCCCAACCTCTCTATATATAAACTTTGTCCACCCCCAACGTGTTTTTTTTAGTTTTATGTTTGTTTGGTTTTGGTTTTTTTGAGACGGGGTCTCCCTTTGTAGTTCAGGCTGGTCCTGAACTCACTATGTAGCCCAGGCAAGCCTCGAATTTAGCAATCCTCCTGCCTCTGCCTCCCAAGTGCTGGGATTACAGACAAGAGTCACCATGCCCGTTATTGTGATGTGTGGTGCTGACTGCCAGTGGGCGTAAGTCACCATGCCCGGTATTGTTGTATGTGGTTAGCAGTGATCGAACCAGGGACCTTGTGCTTGCTAGGCAGGCACTGGAACCACTGAGCTAAATCTCCAGCCCTGTTGCCCTTTTATTTGCCATTACACTTTTTCTTTCCCTTTGAATATTTTCTATTTCACAATATCTATCATATACTCCAGAACTCATTTACATTTTCATTTTCTCATACTAGAGAAAAGATACCAAACGGGTAGGTTTTGACATCCAGGTTAACCGGTACTCAAGAAAGTGTGTATATACATTTGTTCAACTAACCTTTTAAATCTAGGTATCTATAAAAAGCTGTTGACATTTGACTTTCAATCCAGGTTTTTAATGAAACATCTCAAGTTTATTTTCCCTTTATTGAATTTATTGGTACATTTTAGGTATACATTATGATCACATTCAATATCGAGAATTTGTACCGGTACGTGACGTGTCTTCGTTCTCATTTTTCCCACTCCCCTGTCTAGTAAGTTTAAATGAGTTTTCCAAATTGATGTTTAAATATTGAACTCTGGTCATCTGATCTAGACTGAGTTTCCTGAGATCATCGTCTAGTTACCATAGCAACCCAATATTCTTCTCTGAAAACAAGACATTAAGAGCAGAACTACAGTTGCTGGAGATGTCGCTGCAAGAGGAAGTTGATGAGAACATAGATGACCTAGATATGACCAGTTCTTGACAGACGTAGATGAAGCTTAACCTGTGTAGAATACTTGTGGTATTCTGTTAGAGTTAACTGAGCGAAGCGCCTGACTGTCATGTTGCTGTGCCTGTTGGGGGGAGACCTGGGTTTGCTGGTGGGCACTGTGCCCTCCTCCTCACCTCCCTTTCTCCTGCCGACCCCCCCCCACACACACACACACACAATGGCTGGGGCAGCTTGCCTCAGGGTCTTCCCTGGCTTTCGAGTGGTCTCCTCCCTGGCTGTCAGGCCACCATCTCCACTCCGACTGGAGTGCAGCCAGGAAGGCATCATGGGTCCCTCTGCTGTTCCCCTGCTTCGGGCTGTACGTTGCCTTCCTGAAGAAGGAAGGAAGAGGACGATATCAGGGAAGGAGGGATCTGGAACCTTTCATTGTGGACCCAACGCTCATAGCGAGCTTTCTGCCTGTGCCTGAAATGAGCCTCCAGCTGCTAGAGAAGAAAGTTCCACAGCCACTCTCAGGCCTTAGTCCGCGAGGGCTCCAGCCCGGGTGCTGCCTGCCTGAGAGCCGTGCAGCAGTGAAGACTCGCGTTAGTGTCCCTGTAAACCTGGATGGGTTTACTTCCTAGTTAGTGTGGATTCCAGATTCCTATGATCCACTGGAAATTTTTAACCTGAGTCATGTGGACAGAATTATCGTTTCCAAAGAAAGAGCAATAAATACCTAGAACTGTTAATATTGGGAAAACTTCAGAGACCAGCAGCCAACAGATTGGATGGTGATAGTTGGCACAGTCACCAGCAGCTGGCTCGGTCAACTCTTGCCACCCAGCATGATGCCATTAGGGTGGTTAACACTTTGACAACTCGTGATTTCCATCTGAATCAAGGAAAAGAACCCTAAGAGAACAGGCAATGTAACTGCCTTACTGTGTCTTCAAATAAAGTATTCAAACCGTGTATATTTCACTTTATAAATATTTTTATGAACTGATTAAAATAGTGTAAGTCTACTACTGTTTTTGTGGTTTCCCAAGACAACCTCAGCTATTTTTTTGGTCATTTTTGAGTGGGTGTGACAAAATACCTAAGAAAACAATTTAAAGAAAGATGGAAGCGAGGTGTGGCCGCTCACGCCTGTCATCCCAGCATTCAGCAGGCAGAGGCAGGAGGATTGCCCTGAGTTCAAGGCTAACCTGGGCGACAGGGTGAGCTCAGGGCCAGCCTGAATACAAAGTGACACTTTGTCTCAGAAAACTAAAGAAAGAAAGAAAGAAAAAAAAAGATGGAAAGATGTATTTTGGGTTTGGCTTCAGTCCGTGCTTGGTTGTCTCTATTATGTTGGGTTTGAACTAAGGCAGAATATCATGGGAGAAAGCTGTTCACCTTCTGGAGGCTGGGGGAGGTGCAGAGACAGACACAGAGAGACAGAGGCAACCAAATGCTGGCAAGCTTTCTCCCTTTTCCTCTTTTGTCCCATCTGGGCTTCCATCCTTTTAGATGATGCTGTCCACAGGCAAAACGGGTCTTCACATAGCAACCTCTCTACAAATACCCTTAGACACACCCAGAAGTGTCTTCCATGAATCTTCTAGGCATTCCTTAATCCAATCAAACTGACAATCAAGATTTATTTTCTCTAAAATATCCTCCCTAAAGAGAGAAATGGATCTTTTGCCAAAAGGAAGGAAGTCAAGACAAAGAAGGAGGGAGGAAGGAGATAAAAAAAAAGAATCAAGCTGTGTCATGTATATGTACCAACTCTTCACAAGGAATGTAATTATGATGTACTGCAAATATATACTAATAGAAACAAAAATTTAAAAACTTCCTCTCTAAATCTCTATATGCACTTGCACACAGTGTTCTTTCTTTCTCCCTCTCCTGTCTCTCTGACTCTGACTCACTCAGTAAGCTCGTATTTATTCTTCAAGTCCTAAAACTCCAGCTCATGTGCTACAGCCTCTAACGAGCTCTTTGAGACATAGGCAACTATGAAGATCATTCTGTCCTATGTACCACTTTTGTATTTAGTAATCGACTGCAAATGTACCTAATACTTTTCCCTTTTATCTCTTTGGATCAGTGGATTTGCCCCTGCTGATTGGTTTTTTGTTTTGGGAGGTGTTTTTCTGTTTTGTTTTTTGTTTGTTTGGTTGGGTTTTTTGAGGCAGGATTTTGCTTTGTAGTTCAGGCTGGCCCTGGGCTGACTGTGTAACCCAGGCCAGCCTCGAACTCAGCAATCCTCCTCCCTCCACCTCCTGAAGGCTGGGATTATAGGCATGAGCCACCACGCCCGGCACTGTGGCATGTGGTACTGATTACTGGTGGGTATAAGTGGCCACACCTGACATTGTGGTATGTGGTTACAGGGGATTGAACCAGGGATCTTGCGCTTGCCAGGCAGGTGCCAGAACCACTGAGCTAAATCTTTAGCTCTATTATTTCGTTTTTTAGAATGGGTTCTATTTTTCTGTTTCTTTAAATGTTTAGTAATTTTGTTGGATCCTATCAGAGACATTGTAAATGTTATGTTAGGGTGACCCCAGATTACGTTATTATTATGTCTCATATTTAGATCTCCCCCTAAAGCCTCACGTGGTCATTGATGGGGCTTTTCCAGAGGCTGGACCCAGAGCGCATGATGCTGGGCGTAAGGGTGTGCGCTTACCAAATTAGTTCACTGGTTGGTTTTGCATAGTTCTGTGTGGGATTAAGGGCACCCCGCGTGGATGTGAGTGCTACCCGCTGCACGGGCCGGTGACATGGAGAAAGACAGTCACTGCTTATTGCTTGTTGTGTGTTGAACTGTTTTTCCGCTGCAGCACCCTCGGGCGCGCCACCCTGTCTTGGAGTTAGCCGACTATCTACCAGCTGCAAGCCACATACACCTTTCCTCCTTCAATTTTGGGTGTCGGGTATTTTGTCCCAGGAATGAGAAAAGCAACTAAGATGGTTACATTCTTCCAAAGTATATTTATTTATTGGCTTCAGCAGAGAATTTACTTAGATGTATTCAAGTACAGATTGTCCTCTGAGCAATAATGGAAATCTCAGCTCATTTTATTCGTCCTTAGCTAGTCTGACTGTAATCTGCCCAACATATGCATTGCTCAAGGATCAGACAGAGATTTATGCAAAATTTACACATAGAATTTAGGTTCTTTCTTTTTTATTCTTTTCTCCTCTCACTCACTAATGAATTTTGTATAGAATCTTCACTCTTTATTTCTCATGACCTTCAAGTCTAAAAGCCATACAGATAGAGAACTCTAGTTCTGTTTCCTTCTCCTAAGTGTCAGTCCTCTCAGAAATCATCCTACCCTTCTTCACACTCTGTTTTGATCCGTTCAGCATCTGTAATAAAACACCATGAACCGAGTAGCTTGTCAACAATAGAACTGTATCCCTTACAATTCTGGACTCTGGAAGCCCAAGAAGTTCAAAGAGCTGGCAGATTAGGATCTGGTGATTAGTCTCTGCTTCCCTGTTCGCTGAAGGCCCTTGTAGCTATCTGCTTACTTGGTAGAAGGACAAGAGAGCTCTTCGGGGCCTTCTTTACAAGGGTGCCAATGTTTTTCATGGGGATTCTGCCTCCCTGACCCAACACGTCAAAAGGCCCTACTCCCCTAATCTCATCAAATTTGTGATTAGGTTTCAGCATAGAAATGGGGGCGGCAAACATTCATACCGTAGCACTTCAGTTTCTTTCAGGTGTTCAGTATTTCTGTTTTGTTTTTCAATTTTATTCAGAGTTTACAGCTGTAACTGAGAAGGCTGCTCTGCTAGGAAAAGACACACCCTCCCAGTAGCAGAAGCATCTCATTATCTTTGTATCTCTGTGTCCAAACAACGTCTGACACGCTGCATTAGCCCTCAGGAAATATTTTGGTTTTGATGGAATTAAATAGGAAGGCATTGCTAAAAGGAACAAAGAGATTAAAGGGAAGGGAGGAGGAAAGTTTGTTCTCACAGTTCATATTGATTTTTTGTAATAAAAATACACTTTAGAAGGCAGAAAGAATATAATAAACAGGATTTCAGAATAACAACAGCAAACTTTTACAAAGGCAGAACTGGCGCGAAGCAGGAAGAAGCTGAAAAGGGGGACTCAGGACAGGGGCATCTCTGGAGTCAAGAAGCGTCTGTTGGCGTCTCAGCTCGCCCTTAAGTCTACGTTTCTCTGCGGACAATCCCGGATAGAAATTCTACCTACCAAGTGGGTCTTCCCAGAGTTCGGCATAAGTCTCAGAGCAGATATCTGGTCCATGAGAAATTGCCTTGAAAAATCTGTCAATTTATAGAACAGCAAAGTCAAACTGGCTAAAAGACAATCAACACAGCAGAACCCTCCGCAGCAGTCACCCACCAGAGGGGAGCGAGCGTGGCCTCTCTCATTTGCTATGAGGCCTCTCATTTGCTGTCCCCACTAAGGACCCGGCTGTGGTGTAAACAGCTTGCTAATGAAGCACCAGCCAGCGGGGGTGGGGGGCACCTTGACTTAAGAGGAGGAGAATATTAACTGAGGTAACATAACAAAATTAGAACCTTGCACAGAAAAAGCAAAGGGATGAGATTCGGCAGCGAAGGACTATTGTAACTGCCAAAGGCAGAGTCATGCGAACATGGTGCTCTGATGGCAGGGAGTAGAGAAAGCATGAGAAGAAGCGCACCCCCGAAAGCATCTAAAAAGTAAGACAAGACAAGGCGACCGACAGCAGCGGGCCTGGTGCGCTATTCCCAGCCTGGATGCCCCGCCTTTTCCCACGTCACTGAGATGGTGGTAAGGGGATTCCGCCAGGCCGCCAGGGGGCAGACTAGCACCACTCCCTGTGACACTCTATGGCTCCCGACCTGCAGAGAACTGGGGCTTCCTAATCCAGGATTAGCTTGCCGCACTCCTTCCTGAATGACTGGCATCACAGCAGGTGGGCAAAAGGGCAAGATGCCATATTTTTCAATAAAAATTAATTGCAGCTTAGACAGTATAGGCCAATGGCAAAGTATGTGCCCGGCAAGCACAAGGTTGGGGCTTCTATCCTCAGTATGCACATGTGCATACAACATATGTGCACACGCATACACACATGCACACACACACACACAATTTTGTACCCACAATCGTTTATGCATTTAATTCATATCAGAGCTCTTAGGTTCCTCAAAGATGATCTTGTTCATTTATTCATTTATCTATTGTCTGTCTTCCCTCAAGAGTACAGTATTGGGGTCCCAATGAGTGTGGTTGTTAACATCTGTAATCCCGACTGAGTAGAAGGCTGAAACTCAATGATCAAGAGTTAGAGGCCACAGGCCGGAGATTTAGCTCAGTGGTTCCTGCAAGGTCCCAAGTTTGATCCTACTAACCACATACAACAATACTGGGCATCATGACTCACACCCACCAGCAGCCAGTACCACATACCACAGTGCCAGGCATGGTGGCTCACGCCTGTCATCCCAGCACTCGGGAGGCTGAAGCAGGAGGATTGCTGAGTTTGAGGCTTGCCTGGGCTACATAGTGAACTCAGGGTCACCCTGAACTACAAAGCAACCCTGTCTTAAAAAAGAAAGAAAGAAGGAAGGAAGGAAGGAAGGAAGGAAGGAAGGAAGGAAGGAAGGAAGGAAGGAAGGAAGGAAAGAAAGAAAGAAAGAAAGAAAGAAAGAAAGAAAGAAAGAAAGAAAGAAAGAAAGAAAGAAAGAAAGAAAGGGAGAAAAGTTAGAAGCCAGCCTGGACAATGTACATCCATTCTCAAAAAAAAAAAAAATGTATACTGAAGAAGGAACTCGGCCCTTTTTACTCATTATGTTGAGACAAATTACTGCCACTTGTAATCTTTCTTTCTTTTCTCTCAAGTAAGCACCTAGGATAGGATTTGTTTCTACCAATTGTCCTCCCAGCCAATATTTATTTTCTAATTTCTACGAGTCAGGTGCTTATTGTATATTGGATGAAGGTGGATATTGCTAAGACGAACATGGCAGATGAGGCCCCATCCTCCTGAGACCTCAGGTTCTCACGGGAAAGCCAACCCCAAAACACAAGTAAGCCTGCCAGAACACGGTGGGCCTAAGCGCTCTAAAGGGAACTGAGCGCATGGAAAGGCTACCGGTTTAAGGTGGTTTCGCCAAAGAGCTGGGCGGGATCCTGCCCTCCCACGCTCTGGATCCCACTGCCCACTTTTCTGGGTCTCTGTCTCCTCAGAGTGCTTCCCTGCCAGGTCCTCACCACAAGAGAAAACACTCAGCGCCTACCGTGTCCCACCCACTTCATGGAGAGGAAGCCCAGTTTGCACCTTCTTTCCAGCAGAAGGAACCTGAACTTATACTTGCCTGGGAGCTGGTGGACTCTGCCCTCAGCCGGTTGGCAGGTGCACAGAGCACCTCGGCAGGCCGAAAACATTCGGCTCCCAGGAAAGCAAGCTGCAGCTTGCAGAAGGCTTTAGGCTACCACTTCCACCCCTCCTGCCTCTGCAAACAAGTTATTAGCAGCTTTACATTTGCCCTGAAGGAGATCAGTCTTCATTCACCTTGGCGTCTCTCTGGCACCGAGCCATCTAGACCTGCCCACAGATCCTTAGGAGAGCAAAGCAAAAAGGGGAAATGGAGGGAGGTTAGGAGGAAGAGGGGGGAAGGGAGGGGGGGAAGAAAGAAGAGGGAAGAAGACAGGGAGGGAGAGAGAGAAGAAAATACATGCTGCATTAAATACCTGCTATAGACCGGACAGGGAATCACCTAGTGACTACAGATGGACCGTGGATCTTGGGTCCTACATACCCAAAGGCAGTCAATGCGTTTTCTGACACTTAATCATTCTTCTACATATTTGAAGGGAAATCGCTTGAGTGCCTTAGTACATTAGGAGAGAGGTCCGCTTTCCTCACTGTAATAGCCTGCGCTTTCCGACCACCTCTTCAGGAGTTAATAGGAACTGAGGTTCAAGGGACTTCAGGCCTGCTGGGTCACAAGCGAGGGCACTTTCTCAGCCTGGAGAATAAAGGCGGGTCACCCAGAGTGTATGTCACGCTCCACAGCCAGGCCCTCGCTTTAATTTGCCAAGAGTAGTTTCTTAATAATGGCAGGAGTGGCTTCTAGAAGTCGAGGTGGAGGCCTGCGTGCTTAGCGACAGCATCTGTTTGAACTTGTACCACCTTCTTCTTGTGGGGACACCCCGCTCTTGCAGGGAGTGTGACTGGGGGTCGGTCTGTCCCACCAGGAGCTCAGTATCGAGAAGACTGGCTATGAAAGCTGCGTTCTCCTCCGTCAGTGTTGTCAGAAAATAAGGGCAATGAAGTCTGGTTCCCAGGCTGTATTGCTCTTGTGTCTTGTATTATTCGGTTCACATATATGTCACATCTCACGTACGAGATTCGTGTCTCCTCTCTCTGCCTACTTCCTTTGTCCTCCCTATTTTTCATTCAGTTAATATTTGTTGAATATCTAATCTGTGATGGATAATATTCCAAAACACTGGGAATGTGGCAGTGAACAAACAGAAAAATATTACCCTTGTGGTACCTGCATTCACACGAACGATGTACTCTCTCCCTGTTCTGATCTGCCTCCGTGTTTTGATGGCTTCCTCTGCCCCTTGGCAGAACCTAGACCTGGGCACTGCCCCCTTGCCACATCAAACCCATGAAGCCACAGTGGGAAGAGTAGCGAGAAGGCTTCAGCCTCACTGCAAGGCTCAGAGGTGATGCTCGGGTTCAAGGCGCAGCCTTGCGCTATGGTCTAGATACTTGTGTTTTCCCTCTGTTTGTTGAACTCCTCCCCCTCAAGGTGATGAAATGGGAGCAGAGACTTACAGAGGTAATTAGGACCTGAGGATAGAGCCCTCCTGAATGGCACTGGTGAGTTTATTAAAACCCACAGACGCCCCTGCCCTCCTTGTGCCATATGAGGGAGGACACAGTGAAAAGGCTCCGTCTATACGCCCAAAGTGGACCCTCACCAGATAAATCGCTCTTGGCCTTGGCTTCCCCGCTTCCAGAGCTGTGAGAGCAAAGTTTATGTTGTTTACAAGCTCCCCAGTTTATGATACTTGACTCTACCGTGAACAAACCCGAGATCTGTTCTCAGGCACAGCCCTGCCTCTGCGGCCTCCATGTGGGGCTCTAAGTCTTACCTGCCAGGCTGACCACCTCGCCCAATCCTGCAGTTAGCGTCAAGAAGCTTCTCCATGGAGTCACACTCTTTACCAGCTTGACTGGTGGAAAAGGCGATGTAGATTCCTGTTTTCTTTGGTCTGATTTCTCCGGTGACTCAGAAGTTGATCACGGGTGAGGGGTGCTCTTTACTGGGCGTTCTCAAATCCAAAAGAAGCTTATTTTGTATAGCTCCCTTCTGTACACACAGCAGACAATATTTAATACGTGGCTAATGTGTAACTTTATACCCAACATCAGTCAAGGGCTGACTAATGACCATTATAAAACAAGTGACAAATCTCCCTCCTCTGGAGAACACTAAAGCATTTAATTTACTGAGCCAGGCACAGACGTGGAGTCTGGAAATGAAAGGGATGCTTAGCAATCTGAGTGGGTGTGTTCTGCTGCCCGTTTTCACTGGGTGATGAACGTTACTCCGTAGTTAATGGCAGACATTAAATTGTAATCATCCATTATTTACATTTATACATTCTTCTTCTGTACGTGAATATGTACCTTACAGTCGTTGTCAGTTCCAGCTGGTGACACCAGTACCTCGCCACCGAGCTCAAGGGGCATCATCAGGGTTCTCACTTTCTAAGCCTCAATGAATCCCAATTCACTTGATTTTGAAAAAGGCAAGATGTTCTACAGGGCATCTTGGCACCATGGTGGTGTGGAGAATAGGAAAATGGACATTATGCCCCCAAATTAATGGGAAACTTCTTTTTTCTGAGACGGGGTCTCCCTTTGTAGTTCAGGCTGGCCCTGAGCTCACTGTGTAGCCCAGGCAAGCCTCCAACTCAGCAATCCTCCTGCCTCTGCCTCCCGAGTGCTGGGATGACAGGCGTGAGCCACCACGCCCGGCACTGTGGTATGTGGTACTGATGGCTGGTGGGCGTGAGTCTCCATGCCCGGTATTGTTGTACGTGGTTACCGGGGATCAAACCAGGGACCTTGCACTTGTAGGCAGGTGCAAGAACCACTGAGCTAAATCTCTGGCCCTAGGAAACCTTTTTTAATCTATAACATTAGATTTGATTTCTTCACCTGTCTTCATAACCCAGCCCCCCCCCCATATTTCTACTAATCTCTAAGATTCCTACTTGTGATGTTTTCCAAGTCACACAAGATAAATGTTTCTTCAAAGCCAGCTGCTCTTACACAGCGCAGGAGCAGACCTTCATAGGTAGGGAACTTGACCCTATGGAACCTCGGCTGGCACTGCACTCCTGGGCTTCAGTGGTCCTCCTGCTACGGCCTCTTGAGTAGCTGGGACTACGGGCTCACGTCACCACACCCAGCCTTGACTGTATCATTCCTAAATTCCTATAGTTATATGAATATTTTTATATTTGTGCCTCCCTAATAATTTTTTTTTTTTTGAGACAGAGTCTCGCTTTGTAGTTCAGGCTGACTCTGAGCTCACTATGGAGCCCAGGCAAGCCTCGAACTCAGCAATCCTCCTGCCTCTGCCTCCCGAGTGCTGGGATTACAGGCATGAGCCACCACGCCCGGCTCCTAATAATTTTTTTAAGTATTGGTTTAGAGGATGAAATATTCCTTTATTCAGTTCCAAGAATTAAGAATAATCTCTTTGGTAGTAATGTAATTTACAGGTTGCTAGACTTCAGTTTATGTCCCCAGATTTTCTTATTAATATCATGTCTGTCTCCTCTCCATATGTGCCCATACTCTACCCCATCTCACCTTTCCCTGTAGCCCAAGGCCCCTTCTTTTGTCTGAAGTACCTGTCAAAACCTGCTGTTCACAATAATTTCCTTCAAGCCAAGGGAGATAATGGTAATGACAGACAAGATAGGTTCATTTCTTTGTACCTACTTTAGTCAACATTATTTGACTACTTGATACATCGTAGAAACTATACTTGGGACAGGCTATGTAAGGGTGGTCAGGCAGTCTCCTAGACCCGAAGGAGGAGAAATCAGATAAGGATCAGTAGTGTCTGGGAGCCTTCATCTGGGACCACTTATGCTGTGCTCATGGCAAACACTGATAATCAACCACAGCACTTTCCCACTATTGAACATAAATAGACTCAGCATCACAACCCAGGGCTCTAAGCAGCCGCCATTAGTGGATTGGGTCCAATATGTGAAATGAAATGTATTTACCATGCTCTAAATCAGATCTACATAGAGGATGGAAATAGAGTGATAGATTATCCTATGTAGACTCTTTTGGCAAAATTTGGTTATAGTACACTTTTTGACTAGATGAACCTGAAGTATAAGCATCATTATAGCCAGAACTTATCATGCCAGACACCATGTTAAGATAGTTCATGTAGAGAGCCATATAATCCTCATGACAAATCTATCAGATCATTACTGCCCCTTTCCTGTGTTTGAAGAAGAGGAAACCTACACACAACAAGCTTATGTTTATACATATACATATGCCTGTGTACACATTTATATATATACATAGAGTCTGCTACAAATCTGTACATCAAAAAAAGAAAAAATTGCATAAAAATTTAATACTAAATTTACTGAGACATCATGAGATTAATACAAGTTACTCTACAATCTACAGTTACAAGAGAGACTCAGAGTGATGGCCATTAGCTTCCAGATACCTATGAGTAGGGCAAACTGCTGAAATGTCTATATATATTTTTGCCAGACTCTATATACATTCAAATACATAAGTATATATACATATATATTTACATATGCATATATCTGTAAGTCAAAGTCTCACAAGTGTTAACAATGGCACTAATGTGGAGTGAGTTATTGGGATACTTCAAGTTTCTCTATATTTATCTTTCATCTAAAAATAAAACAAAAATGTATCATGTAGATTATCACTAGTGCCCTCAGTCTGAATATCAAGTGGTGCCATGTCACATCCTACAGGAAGGTGGCTGCCCCCTGAGGGAGTTAGTTAGCCCTGGGCCTCTCGCTGCCATATTCTTCAGATATAATGCAGGCCTCATTATGTGGATTCAAGGGGTAGATGATTTCAGCCAGCAGCATCAAGGATTTTTTCTACTGAGATGAAGAATGTCCACGGAAATACCTTAAACTACCTAGCCTTTCACTGGCTGCCTTCTGGAAAAACTGAGTAGATTTGTCAAACTTAAAGGAAAATTCTACATTTTTCTTTTACGAGAAAGAAATGCTTTTTATTTTCAGGCTGCTACTATGATGACAAATGTTAGCAAGCAGATACTTTGAACAAATAAACACACTTCATCTGTCCCCTCGAGGTAAAGGTGACATTTTAACATGTAAGAAAGTCTTTCTGAAGAACAGGTATATAAAAAGAGCATTTTGGAAATGGCTTAAATTTTTCATCTGTTGGTAAAAACAGTATAAACATGCCACATGTCAGCACTCTTTAAGAAGTTGGTGACAGGGGCCAGAGGATTAGCTCAGTGGTTCCAGCACCTGCCTCGCAAGCACAAGGTCCTGAGTTCGATCCCCGGAAACCACATACAATGCTGGGTGTGGAGACTCATGCCCACCAGCAATCAATATCACATACCACAGTGCTGGGCGTGGTGGCTCACGCCTGTAATCCTAGCACTCGGGAGGAAGAGGCAGGAGGATTGCTGAGTTCGAGGCTTGCCTGGGCTACATAGCGAGCTCAGGGACAGCCCGAACTACAAAGCGAGACCCTGTCTCAAAAAAAAAAAAAAAAGAAGTTGGCGACATAATTTTGTAACCCTCTTAAAAATTGTCCAAGGAGGCATTCAACAGGCTTTGAGCCCATCTGTTAAGAGCACAAACAGTCTAAGAACAGTGCACCAGAACTTGGTAAGAAACACTGATAGACATCAAGGGAGTGAAAAACTTCCTACCAAATTTCCACAAAATTTGTATAATTTATAAACAAGACCGAAAAATAAGTGATCAGAATTTACTGATTTCAGTCCGTCATGCATTCTGCATTCATCTTTGTGGAGCTTGGCAAAGGGAACTTTCCAGGTCTGACAGCCTTCAAACTAAGATTTGAACAATTCTGCCTGAGAATCAGAATTGCTTTTGTCTTGATAGGTTCAAAAAGGTTTTCTTACTTCTCATTACAGTATGTTTGTTCTTTTTGATGAGAGTACAATATGTTCACACTGTTGGAAAACGTAACAAATCCATTAATGGGTGAATGTCCTACTGATCTAATCACCTCTGAAAGCCACACCTCTAAACACATGAGGCTTTTTAGGGACATTTTAGTCTACATATATGTGAAGGAAAGTTACAAGTCATAAATTGCATCTAATTACATTTGTCTACCACATTAGAAACCAAAACCCTAAATCTGTCCCCAGGTATCAGAAACCCTAAAATTCGGCCAGATCAGTGCCATACAATATATGCCGTGACCTACCAGGTCTTATGTCAGAGCAGGATGACCTTCAGAAGAAAAATGAATGAAGGTCACTCTGTTTCCGGATGGACTCTTTCAATGACTCCCTGAGCTCCACTGTCCCACCTAGTTTAGCGTGGTCTCTGGCCACATCCTTCCTTTGCCAGCTCAGAAGTTGCCTGTACTCTCCCATCCACACAGATACTCCAAAGGCCGACGGGGGTCATGAATGCCTGATGCAACTCCCTCAAAGCTTACCACTCTCGGGCAAAGTTTGTCTGCAAACTCAAGCCCTGCACCAGAGCTCTGAGAGCACAAAAGCCTCCCGTCCACATAATCAAGCCAGAAGGAGGAAAGGTTATTTTGAGCCATCATTTCAAAGGTTCTGGTTCTCCATATTGAATGTTGCTGTAGACTGGCTATGGTGATGAGTGCTTTAAATACGTTTACCTTATTTGATTCCCTAAATAACCTCCAGATGGGGGATTGTTGTCCCCATTATGCGGAAGCCTGGGGTGTCCCAGGTCACAGAGTTCATCCGGTACAGCTCTGTGCCCTCCTCACAATCCTGCATCTTGGCTTCTCGGTCACAGTTTCCTTGTAGACGGTTCTCCCGCCCCAACAGGAGCACTTCCCTGGGTTACAAAGGTTTCATTCTGTTCTCCACGTTGTGACAGCAGAGAAGAGTCACTGACTGACTGAGGGGATGACTACGGACTTAGCCTTGCTTCTCACCAATAAGCAGAAGCGGAATAAAAATGAGTCTCTGCTTAGGTGCTGAGAGGGAGCCTTTCCGCATGCGCCTTTGTGCCCTTCCAGGTCTGCCTGAGGGCCTTAGGCTGGCGCCGGACCATCACCCACTCAGCACTTCTGACCGTTAGGTAGTGGTGCTGTGACTTTATAAAGGCCTTGGGGAACAAGGAAGGACTGGCATCTGCTTCCCAGGGCGGCCCACGCTCGTGTCTTGAGGTGGTTTCTCTCCCAGACACAGGCCCCACTGGTGTTTGGAGTCTAGCACCAGCTTCAGCAAACACACGCATGGTTCTCTCAGGGAGGGACTCGTCTGCTTTGATTGCTGGGGGCCTAGGGCCTAGTGGCATGTTCAGCATTCCATGTCCTTGGTATCGGAGAACCTACCCTACATCCTACCTCTTGGTAGACTCAAGTGATTATGTAGTTACTTCACCCTCCAAGCCTCACTTTTCCCATTTGTAAAACTAAAAGGATGACTATCACAATAACAAAACTATCAATAGTCTTAATTCAGCTCACTATGAGTGTCAGGCACTATGCTGAGCTCTGGATTCTGTTTCATTCTTGTGAAGTCAGAACTACTGTTATCCCCTATTCATGGATTAATAAACCGAGTCAGAGGCCCATGGTGTGTTGCCTAGCAGGGAATTTAATTTGGTTTGCCTGATACTGAAGCTAAACTCTTGACATCCATGACTCTTTTTCCCACTTCAAAAGGTCGCTGTCAGGCCAGAGATTTAGCTCAGTGGTTCCGACACCTGCCTCCCAAGTGCAATATCCTGAGTTCAATCCCCGGTAACCACATACAATGCTGAGTGTGGTGACTCACGCCCACCATCAATCAGTACCACATACCACAGTGCCAGGCAAGGTGGCTCATGCCTGTAATCCCAGCATTCAGGAGGCAGAGACAGGAAGATTGCTGAGTTCGAGGCTTGCCTGGGCTACATAGTGAGCTCAGAGCCAGCCTGAACTACAAAGCAAGACCCTGTCTCAAAAAAAAAAAAAAAAAAAAAAAAAGGTTGCTGTGGCATTTATAATCTCAGTGTGACAGCATTTTGTAAATACAAAAGCAAAAATAAAATATTAATCCCATTATTCCTATTATTCTAACTACATGAAAGGAGATTAGAAATAAGAGACACAGCTCATATCCCTAAGACATTTATAACCTAGAGGTTTATTTGAGAGAAAAGGACTTCTCAAAAATACAAACAAAAACTGTCCAACTGTGTCTAGCATACCATAAACTAAAAGAGCAGAGAGAACTATCTACGCATCCAGAGAATGCTGGATTTCTAGAATGCAGAGCCTGATGTCATTGGCATGGGAAGATCTCATAGGAGTATTCTGCTATCTGACAAGAGGGTGGCAGAAGCATTTCCTGTGGGGGAACCTCCAGGACAGTTTCAGGAGTGCTTGTGTTAGAGCTGAGGGTACAGGAGGCCAGAGCCAAGGAGAACATAACTCTAAGACACAAGATAAGATGAAAGAGGCATGTGCCTCTGAGGCCCTAGTTGGATTTACGACACTATAATGAGCCACTGAGGGTATCTGACAAGGACAAGATATGATTCAAAACACAGCCAAGGAAGACACAGCAAAAAGCGTGGTGAAGAAAACAACCAAAGGTTGCTGTAAATAGCTCAGGCACAAGACAGGGAGGAAGATGACTTGAGGAACTGTTAGAAGGAGTGTTCTCCCTGAGGGCCAGGGCGGTGTCTGGAGCTCACCACAGGACCGCTGGGGCCTGGAGTTTCAAACACACCATTACTATCTGTTGCCTAACTGGGCTTCCTGAGGACAGCTTGGGGACAAAGCAGGAACGCAAAAAGAATCAAAGGTTACATTCATGGGTCACTGCTTACTGCCAAGGGAGCAGGACACCCAAGTACCCCTGACGATTAGATGAAAATCGAGGGATTGACATTGAGCAACAAAATTCATTTTCTTATGTTCATCTGGAGGTGATAAATGTGAGATTCTGAGCTAGAAAAACGAGGTTTAGAATATATGAGAAGCCAAGACAGGGATGCAGATTTAGAAGTCCCTTTGAGGACAGATAGTTTTTGGTGAGTGTTCTTATTTGTCAGTAAGAGCTGGGGGTTAGGGTACCGGGCAAAGGGATTACGTGGCCAGAACCTCCTTCAAATGCAGTCAGAATGAGCTCCGGTGATCTCTGTCGCCGCCACCGAGTCCCAGCTGGCATCATTTGGATTGCCAAACAATTCCATGGAGGAAGGGCACTGGGTACTTGTACCTGGGGCACGGCTGCTTCCGGGGATAAGTCTTACGTCCTCCATCTGCCACCAAGGAGAATCCGCACTGTATTTGACTTTGTGTCAGGGAGCACTAAACTCGGGACAGACGTGGGCTGTTCCCACACCTGAGGCCCAGGAGAAGCCGACAGTGGCAGGTGGGGTCTCATTAGCAGAATGAAGTTTTATTTCTCCCAAGACAAATAGGGGGTGAAAGTGGTTCAGCTGTTGCAGTTCAAAACACACATTTTTATTTCAGAGAGGAGAAAGGTGAATTCAGGACAGGCGGGGCCGGAGGTTCAGCCCCTAGGCCTCCCTTCACCGCCAGGAGAGGGAGTGTGGGCCGAGGTGGGGGCCCAGCCCCTCAACACTGGCGAACTACCTGCCAATCCAGCCAACTTAATGTCTGCAATAGGAGTCCTCTGTTGACAGTAAGAGACACTTCCGAGTTAAAATGTAACCATTCCTGGAAGAAAACACCTTCCCGTTCTGGTCACCAGTGACCCTCCGTCCCTCAGCTCTTGGGGCTGGGAGGTGGTGGGAGAGCCTAGGCTCGGTGTTCGGGGGGCCAGAGCCCCTCAGAGATGCTCGTAAGGCCTCGTGGCCAGCACGGCCTTGCTCGTCGTGTTCGGTTCGCTGCTTGATCAGTTTGCCACAGCACTGTCCAAGATGGCTCGTGACGAGGGAGAAGCGCCAGGGCAGAGAGAAAAGGCTTGTTTTCCGTGTTGCTCGTACTGTATGCATCGCTACGAGGAAGGGCTCGTGTGTCCGTTTAAAACATGCTGAACCCGAAGCGTAGGCTACAGTGCCTTTCAGAGCTGTTTCCGTCTGACTCCAGGACCTGGCAGCGGCCTTCCACCGCACTGTGTGTCCAGGAAAGGAGGGGCCCGAAAGCCACAGAGTCGGGAGACCTACACCCTCATAGTCCAACAGCTGAAGGAAGGGAAGAGTTCGGTGGAACATCCCTGACTTGCCCCGGCATAAATATGCTGGGTTGATTTAGGAGGCGGGTGCAGTGGTGGCAGAGATGGCAGCCAGAGTTCTAGACCCAGGTGTCACCAGCTGAGGTCCCAGCTCTTGCTGAAGCAGCGGGCCTTTGCTCTGACTGCAACAGGGAACCTGACGCCCCTGCCTGCAATCTGCGCCTGCGCAGCACTCGGAGGGCTCCACCAGCCTCGGCTCCAACGCAGCGCCTGAGAAAGGCTCCCCGGGAGGCGCTGCAGGGCCAGCACTGGAGGAAGGGGTGCTGGAGGCGCACAAGCCTCAGAGTTCCACTAGGACCCACGCCTCGTAAGGACAGATGTTTGTTGATTTCATCCAGTTTTATTAAAATGCACCTTCAATCTGCCTGCTGCTGTGTTCCCAGGATGAGAACGGGGCTCCGGGCCACGCGTTAGGCACAGTCAAGACACACGTTCTGAGTGATGAGTGGAATGAACCAGTAAATGTCCAGGCAGACAGTGAAGCCCAGGATGCCGCCGAGTGGGCGACGGGGCCCACAGCAAGTGCGGGACGCAACCTCTCGTTCCTCAGCAAGCCAAGCGGTACTTGTTCACCGACGCCGACCGCTGCCAGGCTGGAGGTGATCGCGTGTCCGTCACAGAGCCAGCCCGACCTCCGCAAGGGCAGAGCCGTTCCGGTCCAGCTGCTCCTAAATCCTCCCAAATAAGAGGTGCCCGTGTCCCCTTCCTGCTCACAGGCCCGTGTCTGCAGACAGCAGTGTCTCACGCACCGCTGCCCTCTTCCTCCGCCGTGAGACGGAAAGTCAGTGCAGCGGCACCGACTCCCTCGGAATCTATGCTGCTGGTCTGGCCGGCCCCTGGGAGGTGGCAATTCCGGGCTGATGACTCAGTTACCTTGTGGGCTTGTACGTTCTCGTGCGGCAGCGTGCCGCCGGCCCAGGGCTCACAGGGCCACTGGCAAAGCTGGCCCCACCCAGCTCCCATCACTGGCTCACCCCTGCCGCTTGGAAACGACTGGGCATTTTGCATTAACAAGTAGAGGAACATGCTCAGACAAACTTGGAGAAAGGAAGGAAGGAAGGAAGGAAGGGAGGGAGGGAGGGAGGGAGGGAGGGAGGAAGGAAGGAAGGAAGGAAGGAAGGAAGGAAGGAAGGAAGGAAGGAAGGA
>PVIC010013700.1:0-37679 GCA_004025085.1 Thryonomys swinderianus | reverse complement strand
TGCCTCGCAAGCGTAAGGACCTGAGTTCAATCCCTGGTTACCACATATAATGCTGGGCGTGGTGGCTCACGCCTGTAATCCCAGCACTCGGGAGGCAGAGACAGGAGGATTGCTGAGTTCACGGCGGCTTGCCTGGGCACCATAGTGAGCTCAGGGCCAGCCTGAACTACAAAGCAAGACCCTGTCTCCAAAAAGCAAAAAAAAAAAAAAAAAAAAAAAAGATTTGTTAATTTATTCATGTTTTTAAACTACCTTTGATTTTCATTGATCTTTCTTTGTATTTCTATTCTTCATCCTGTTTAAACCCAGCATATAGCCAGATTTGTTTATTTTAAAATACAGTCTGATAATCACAGCCATCTGACTGGGCTGGTTAGTCCACTCACTGTTACTGATATAGCTGCAGTATGTTTGCCAACTTAATGTTTGTTTTCTGGATGTCCCATGTCTTTTTTCTATTCTTCCTTTATTACTTTCTTTTGTGGAGTACTTACTTCCTGATGCAGTGTTTTCATTTTCTTAATGACTTTTCACAATTAATTGGGCTACTTGTTGACAGTTTTCTAAAGCATTTCTATTTGAATTTTTTTGTGCGTGTGCTAGGGATCAAGTCTTAGCCTCATGTATGTTAGACAAATGCTTTACATCTGAGCTACACCTCAGCCTGAGCATTTTTATCAAACATTTCATATTCTCTTCCCTGTTAACAAAAGATAAATGCAATGAACTTCATTAATGGGCTGGAGAAAAGGACTGGTTTTAACACAGGTGGGCCTTGGCGTAAGAGAACAAGGCATGATTTGTGACTTTCAGACACCAGAAATTTCCTTTAAACATAGTATCAGTGTGAAAAAATGTATCATTTTCTCTAAAAGTTATTATGGGCAATAATCTGGAAGTAGGACCTTGATGAGATCTCCTGTAGATCCTAAGTCAAAGGACTTCTGCAGAACTGGATAACAGCATTAACCCTTCCTCTCTCCTGAAATACCCCAAGCAGTGGCAGAGGGCTCCCCACACTCCTCCCA
Organism: Thryonomys swinderianus; assembly: GCA_004025085.1. Classification (NCBI taxonomy): domain Eukaryota; kingdom Metazoa; phylum Chordata; class Mammalia; order Rodentia; family Thryonomyidae; genus Thryonomys; species Thryonomys swinderianus. The sequence continues at coordinate 36,651 of PVIC010013700.1, read as the reverse complement.
TCCCCTCCACTTTAAGGGCTCAACATGACACGGGATAAAATACAAGGCTCTGACTTTATGAACATAGCATGAGAGCTAGCAAAAAGAATCAACAAATGGAATCTCATCCTATTAAAAAGCTTCTGCACAGCAAAAGAAACCACTGGCACAGCTAACAGACAACCAACAACATGGGGAAAAAAATCTTTAATAGCTGTTTCTCAAAGGGCTACTATCTAGAATATATAAAGAACTTGAACAAATCAGTGCCTCCAAATTTAAAGACCCAATTCAAAAATGGGCATCTGAAATGAACAGATACTTCTCAGAGGAAGAAGGAAAAGCAGCTATGAAGCATATGAAGAAATGTTCAACATCACTGGTCATTCGAGAGATGCAAATGAACACAACACTGAGATTTCATCTAACTTCACGATGACTGCTGTTGCAAAATTAACCAGCAATAGGGTAGTAGGGTGGGTAAGGATACGGGTCAGGCTGCCCGACACGGAGAAGAACAGAGCAGGAGCTCTTGACCTGCACCAGAGGTAAAAGACAATTGTGCGGATGGCTGGAGGGCAGCAGGGGTGATGAGGGACACTTGACACCCAGTCCTGCCACTGCAAAGCTGGGCAAAGCTTTGCTTTGGGCTGATTCTTCTCTTGGTCACCCTTTCCGGTGTACTGTCCCCATTCTCCTGCACATCCATGATGGAGTCCTGTGACAATGAGGCTCAGTAAATCTGTAACAGTCTTTCCCAACATTTTAGTGTTTCTGTTCTTGTTGGCAATTAAATAGTTTTATATTCAGCCTTCACAATAAGCAAACAATGCTCTGGGACTAAAGGAAAGTGGGAAGCACAAAAAAATAAAAATCTACCCATTTGTCCTCAGTAGTTCAGAATCACTTCCAGAGAAATTACTGGAGTGTTTCAGGCTAGGGAACAATTTACTTAAGCAAAGTGAAAAGCTTGTAAAAGATTCAGGTATATTTCAGGCTGGCTGTCTTCCCATCTTTCACTTTAGGGTAAATGGCCTAGAAATCATGACCTTATTTTCTAGAGAAACTGGAGAAAGCTTTTTATAAACACAGAAACATTCACTGCAGGTAGTTTTTCACAAGCAGTGAGCAGAGTATTTGGGAGAATATTCTGATTAAAGGTGCTTTGTTTCTTACTTTGCTAGCACCCAGTGAGACAGACACACAAACCTTTCATCTGGTCCTACCCTGTTCACACAGCAGTGTCTTGCACTGAGCATAGCACTCCACACATGCCACACTCAGCCGGTGCAGGAAAGAGCCAGCTGGCTAGATAATGAGGACCCCCTTTTGAACCGCACTGACAAGTGTGAGAGAGGATAGCTCCGAATCGAGGATTCCATTGCGATGAAAAGGAAAGCCAAGGGTCCCCACTAGCTCTGGTCTTAAGTCTGGCTTCTCAGTGTTGGGTTTTACAGCTCCTAAGGATCCATGTCCAGTGTTCAGGCCCCTCCTTGGTTCTAATGGGGAGAATATAACACAAGTGACGGGTTGATTCTTTGGTGAGAGGAAGGAACTGAGCTGCTACACTGTGAAGTGCTCTGAGGAAAGGCCTATGAGTGGGACCTCAGGGATATCTTCGTCCAACAACTAGGCTGCTGAGCCCTGAAGGGCCCCTACCCAGCAAGCCTGGGGAGGTGGGGAGCTAGGCTGGCAAGTTTATCACACACCAGTTTGTGCTCCACAGCAGAGGCAGTGTTTTAATACTTTAAGTCTGTGCTTTTCTCAGGTATCTGTAAGCAACAGGTAGGAAATGGCTATTGTTCACAATTTCATGTTGACTTTTGCTTCTTTTAGGTACAACACTGAGCACTTTATATAACTTTTTTTCCTTTTTTTTTTTGAGACAGTGTCTCCTTTGTACTTCAGGCTGGCCCTGAGCTCACTATGTAGCCCAGGCAGACCTGGAACTCAGCAATCCTCCTGCCTCTGCCTCCCGAGTGCTGAGATTATAGGTGTGAGCCACCATGGCCCTGCTGTGGTGTGTGGTACTGGGGATCGAACTCAGGACCTTGCACTGGTGAGGCAGATGCTGGAACCACTAAGCTAAATCCCTGGCCCTCTTCTATGTTTTTTTTTGATGTTTTTGAGACAGGGTCTCACTTTGTAGTTCAGGTTGGCCCTGAGCTCACTATGTAGCCCAGGCAAACCTCAAACTCAGCAATCCTCCTGTCTCTGCCTCTCGAGTGCTGGGATTACAGGCATGAGCTACCACACCCGGCCCTCTTCTATGTTTTTATGCTGACGGTAAAAAACCTCCCTCAGGGCCGGAGGGTTAGCTCAGTGGTTCCAGCGCCTGCCTCGAAAGCGCAAGGACCTGAGTTCGATCCCCGGTAACCACATAGAATGCTGGGCGTGGAGACACGCCCACCAACAATCAACACCGCATACTACAATGCTGGACGTGGTGGCTCACGCCTGTAATCCCAGCACTCTGGAGGCAGAGACAGGAGGATTGCTGAGTTCGCGGCGGCTTGCCTGGGCACCATAGTGAGCTCAGGGCCAGCCTGAACTACAAAGCGAGACCCTGTCTCCAAAAAGCAAAAAAAACAAAACAAAAACAAAACAAAACAAAAAAACCTCCCTCAAAGGCTATGGCAAATGAATAACATATGTAGATCTACAAGTTTACTGTGTTAAAAAATATAATCACTTCTCAGTACCTATAGGGTATTGGTTCTAGGAGCCTCATTGTAGATTCCAAAAATCTACTAAGTTGCTTACATAAAATGTGCAGTGTTTGTATATGACATACCCTGTCACCCATGTATTTTATTATTTTTTAATTTATTTTTAACAAGACAGGGTCTCACTATGTAACCAAGGCTAGACTCAAATGCCTAGGCTCAAATAGTTCTGCTTCAGCCTCACTGAGTACCTCTAGAACTGTCCTCATTCATTCTCTCTCTAAACATCTGGTCTGGCTTGGCTTTCTCTAAAACTGTCCTCATGCTCAAGGTCCTAACAACAGAGAAGCAGAGCCATTTACAAGCCATCTACAGTCATTAGCGTTATTGGCTAATTTGGGATGAGTAGGATACGGAAACCCAGAGGGAACTAGTTTTTTTCCTGGCTTTCTAATTTATCAAAGTCAAGTTCTCACGGTCTAAATTTTTCATAAGTACTTACTACAAGGCTTGGCTGTTTTGTTTTGCTCTTATCATACTTGAGCACCTAATAAAGGTCTCTCCCAGTGCTCTGAGACAGTACGGAGCTCTGCCATCTCTTCCCCAGCAGCCAGGAGGTCAGGTATCTTTTCAGGCTGGTAAGTGAAGCACCTGCTGGACTCTAAGTGCCGAACAAAATAATACAAAGAATACAAGGAAAGAAACTTCCCCTTCATTATAGCAAAGAGCATGGAACATATGCGGGGGGTCAGGAGGTGGAGTGGGGATGTGCTAGATGCTCTAAATAGAGCAAAGTTGCAGCCTCAAAATCAAGCACTTAAAGTGACAGTTTAGACCCTGATTTTCATCTTAGATCAAATTATTTCTAGCAAGAATAAAAGCAATTACTTTGACCACCTACACATGATCAGAATGAGTACCGAGAGCATCCAAACCATCTCTGTTCTAGTTGTGCAGTTATCAAACCCTCTTATCTATGATGCGATCTACTGCACAGACTTGTTCATAGCACAGAGGCCTGAGAGAAATGCCACATGTCTCACTAATAATTCTGAGTCATCCGAATGTCTCAGACAAGGTAATTAAAGGGGTTTTTGTTTATCAGTTAACATCCCAGGACCTACGTGAGCAGAAATCAGTCCCTGAGCAGGCTGCTCAGCCCTGCGGTGAGACGAAATGTTGGAGTGTCAGGGATCACAAGGCTGCCTGAGCTGCGATGGCACCTGCCTAAGGGCCCTCTCCCTTGGACACCTTTCAAACAGTACCACGAGTGGATGCACCTAATTTAATTCGCTTTGCTTATGTTACAGAAAAGGAGATTATGTCTTAAGTCTGGATGAGGGTGCAGTGGGCATAGTGGTGGGTGAGAAAGCAGCTTCCTTCTGGGCACCCTGCTTTCATCAGGAGAGCCGGGCTTTGAAGACAAACAAGCTCCGAAGGGAGATGTGCTGTGGTGCCGCCAAGGAGGTCCCAGAAGCCAGCTGTGCATTTCAGTGGAGAATGCCGGTATGTTGAGTGCCTACTCTGTCCATGCCTGTCACTTTTATGGACTTTGCTTGCATTACTCACTGTCCTCACAATAACTTGGCTATGAGAAACTGATCCCTGATCTGAAATTTAAACCAGTCTTTTTTTTTTGAGACAGGGTCTCGCTTTGTAGTTCAGGCTGGCCCTCAGCTCACAATGTAGTCAGGCAAGTCTCGAACTCAGCAATCCTTCTGAGTGCTGGGACTACAGGCATGAGCTACCACGCCCAGCACTGTATGTGGTTACCGGATCCAACTCAGGACCCTACGCTTGTGAGGAAGGCGCTGGAACCACTGAGCTAAATCTCAGGCCCTAAACCAGTCTAACTTTTAAAGCTATACTTTTTTTTTTTTTTGGTGTGTGTGTGTGTGTGTGTGTGTGTGTGGCAGTACTGGAGACTAAATCTGGGGCCTCCACACTGAGCTGAGCCTCAGCCCTTTTTATTTTGAGACAGGGTCTTACAATTTACTAACTGCATGGAGCTTATGGAGCTTAAATCTATGATTCTCCTGCTTCAGCTTCCTAGAGTTGGGATTAGAAGTGTGTGTCACCATGCCAGGCTTCTAAGCCCACACTTTTAAAATTTTATTCCTCTACACATAAATTCTTCTACAAATAGCCACAAAGTGTTGGAACAGATGATCATTTAATATGTATTTTTTTAGTCCTAAGGTATGAACCTTTATTTTAAATTCAGAGCTTTGAAGAGGATTTTGACAGTATCTTGTAATGACATATTCTTTTTTTAAACTGTGGATTTCTCATTTTATAAAAACATGCTAGCCTTATATAAAAAAGTACCTGAGGCTGGGTTAGTATCTTAGGTGGAACATTTTGTTTTAAAATTTCTTATTAGCTGGGCATACCTATAATCCCAGTACTCAGGAGGGTGAGGCAGAGGATTACTGTGAGTTTGAGGCCAGCCTGGGCTACATAGTGAGTCCAAGGCCAGTCTGAACAACATACTGAGCACCCAACCCCCCTCCCAATCTCATTAAAAACTTAAATTTTGAAGTGAGTATGGGAAAGTCAGAGACTCAAAAATTACACTATAAGATTTTCCTTCCTTTCAAAATCCATCTCTTTTTCCAGGACAGCAAACTGCAGTGTCAAAATGAGGAAGAAAGATGGTTAAGTGCTCCATAATAAATCTCAAGAAGAAGTGTCAACTGAGGCAGGGAGTCATACAACTGTCAGAGAGCAAGAGGAATTGTTCTTTTTGGTGTACATACTAATAATAAATCAAATGCTAATTTATACCAACTTCTAATGATATAAGGGAATTTGTCAAGTTCTTTTGACAATGAGTCTGAAAATTTTTAATTTATTGTCTTCTGTCATTGATAGTCTTATTAGTAACTCAAGCTATCAGAAGCATTAATTCTAGGCACTTCACCAAGAGCTACTTTAAGAATGCCTGCATAGGTTTTAAACATAAGTAAGGCCAGGGGCTCGAGCTGGAAAGCCAGCTCACTAAGGATTTGTTTGGATTACACACAATTTTAATGTTTCAGCCAACATTTAAAAAAAGATTTTTTTTTTTTTTTTTGCTTTTTGAGACAGGGTCTCGCTTTGTACTTCAGGCTGGCCCTGAGCTCACTATGGTGCCCAGGCAAGCCGCCGCCAACTCAGCAATCCTCCTGTCTCTGTCTCCCAAGTGCTGGGATTACAGGCGTGAGCCACCACGTCTGGCATTGTGGTATTCGGTGTTGATTGTTGGTGGGCATGTCTCCACGCCCAGCATTCTATGTGATTACCGGGGATTGAACTCAGGACCTTGCGCTTGCGAGGCAAGCACCAGAACCACTGAGCTAACCCTCTGGCCCTTAAAAAAAAAGATTTTTAAAAAACTCATACATAAAATATCCTAATTTCAAGCTTTTTTTTTTTTTTTTTTTTTGAGACAGGGTCTTGCTTTATAGTTCAGGCTGGCCCTGAGCTCACTATGTAGCCCAGGTAAGCCTGGAATTCAGCAATCCTCCTGCCTCTGCCTCCCGAGTGCTGGGATTACAGGGATGAACCACCATGCCCGGCACTATGGTATGTGGTACTGATTGCTGGTAGGCATGAGTCACTACACCCAGTATTGTTGTATGTGATTGGTTACCAGGGATCGAACCAGGCACCTTGTACTTGCCAGGCAGGCACTGGAACCACTGAGCTAGATCTCCGGCCCCTGATTTCAAGCTTTTAAGGAAAAAGAAAGGAATATCTGGTAGCCACGGCCTCAACATTCCCCAGTGGCTGCAATCTGCAGAAGCAGGTTCCTCTGAAGTAGAACTGGACAGAGAAAAGTGCAGGAACTAAAGGAAAAAGAATGAGCAAATAAAATGTGGCTTATTTCACTTTTGAAGATTTCAGTGAACTAGATGGCAAAAAAACTTTTTCATGTGGTATATGCCCTAGAACCTTGGGACACAAGACAGCAGTGGCTGGTGACAGAAAGAAACCTAAAGGTGATCGAAGCTATCAGCACCAATATGACCCAAACGAAGCACTTCTAGAACTCTTGTTCAGTTCTAGGGGAATATTTGAAAAGAACTCTATGATGCCAATTAAAGAATAAGAAGCTCTTAAAATTTTTGTGCCAATTCTAATATTTATGCCAAGTTTAGCTGGGAGATAAAAAGGACACACAGCTTTCCTGGTATTATTTCCAACAGCTCACATATTCTTTTTAGTCTTCTCTGTCAATAACTAAGGATCTTCACATACTCAAAAGTCAAAACAAAACATATTTGACCAGGGTCAAAAAGAAAGCCAGTCTCTTTCACGTTTTTTTCTTGCTTCTCTAACAAGTTAACTTTCCATGTCTAATTTTTTTCCCAGTAGGTGGTGAAATGGAAATCGCAAAGTTTTAATTCAATTACTTTTTTTTTTTTTTTTTGAGACAGGGTCTTGCTTTGTAGTTCAGGCTGGCCCTCAGCTCACTATGTAGCCCAGGCAAGCCTGGAACTCAGCAATCCTCCTGTAGCTGCCTCCTGAGTGCTGGGATTACAGGCGTGAGCCACCACACCCGGCACTGTGGTATGTGGTATTGATGGCTGGTGGGCATGAGTCACCACGCCTAGCACTGTATGTGGTCTGGGATCGAACTCAGGGCCTTGCACTTGCGAGGCAGGTGCTGGAACCACTGAGCTAAATTTCCGGCCCATTTTTTTTTAAACAGTGTTTTACTATGCAGTTTAGGCTGGCCTTGGCTATCCTCTTGCCTCAGTCTCCTGAATGCTAGGATTACAGGCCTGCATTACCAAGCCTAGCTTACTATTTAAAAAAAAGTTTCCTAAGCATCTTATGAGAAACCTTTCAGGGCCCCAAGCTAATCGTCTCCTGCTTTAGGTTCCAAGCACACTCTCTTATGGTATGATGGCACTTGTTTTGGGAGCCAGTTTTTTGTTGCATTTTACAAAAAACAGAAGGCAAAGAACAACTGCTAATGTCTTTGTTCAAGGGCATAGAAGAGCCAAATAAGGACTTGGGAGTTCCTAAGATTTGGCCCAGGGTTTGGGAAGTCAGGAAATCCTGACATTTGAGTACATTTCTGGTGTGCCAAAACTTTGCTGCAACATATTATAAAGGGAATGAATTTAAAGAAGGGAAGCTACAGCAAAAGTGTTCTACAGGGAAGGGAAGAAAACAAATCTTAAGGTTTCTAAGTAAGGAGATGTATCCTGCGTGGTCCAGTGGTGCAAGGAACAGGGAGGAAAAGAGGGAAGGCAGCACAGCAAGGGGAAGAGCAAAGAGCTGAGAGCAAGAATGTGGCATGTGGAGTGAGGGGACTGTGCACTGCACTAAGCAAGCAATCAGATCAAGGAAGCCACTGAGATACACAGAGGACGTGTGAGTGCAACTGCAGGAAGCGGTTCCTCAGGGGAGGCTTTGTACACCATATCCCCAAACAAGGAAACATGGAGGATCTGCAAAATAAAACCCAGGAGGAAATGTGCAAGAGCATGCTTCCCCTCCCAGCCACATGAGAAGTGGATCACACACTACTGCACACATGTGCATGAAGGACAGTCCGGCACAGGGGTGTGGTACACGGACTCTGCAGCCACATAAGAAAGTGTTGGGCTCTGAAGCCAGATCCTGTCACTCACTAGTTGGGTGTCTTGGCCAAGTTACTAAACTTCTCTGTGGCACTTTTCTCTCCTGTGAAGAGGGAGGAATACCACTCTTCAACCCAGAGTTGTTACAGGATTACACAAATAACATACAGTAGCATTTGACACACATCGAGAACTACTAAAGTAAGTCCCGTACATGCAAAGGAACACAGAGGGGATATACCCTCAAACTCTCCCAGGTCACAACGGAGAAACAGAGGATAATCTTCTAGCTACATGAACACATTCTTGTAGCAAGAAGACAGGCAAAAACTAAGACATTCTAAAGCTGAGATAAGCAGCTAGCTACTGTTCACTGATCTGGGAAAGGAAAGTCAGTTGCAAAATGACTGGAAATAAGTAGATTTGTATAGGGAGGTGAACTATGTAGGAAATCAAAGGCTGGTTTTAACACCAGGCTCTCCATGTTAGGACCAGATGACCCACTCTGCAGTGGTATGGGGAGGGAGGTGAAGGTAGTAGTTGCTAAGGTTGGAAGAGGTCAGCCATGTTAAGGCTGACCTGCGTGGCCGGGGCCTGCTGAATAAGAGAACGTGAAAGAGCAAGCTACCTCCTTTTTTCCTCTAAGGTATTTCTGCTTCACCCTTTATAAGCTGGACTGTTAACTAAGCTCTCTGGGGATTGTCAGTGACTTCCCAGTTTCCAGAGCCAGGGGTCTCACCTCTGTTGTACTTGAAGGTGCTTCTGCAGCACCTTAGGTCAATGGCAAGCTTGTATTTCTACAAACTTCCTTTTGTACTAGATACCACTCAGCTCTCCTGGAACCTCTGTAATTATTTCTTTGTAACCTTTTCAAACACTTCCTACCAGTTCTCTTTGAAGCAGAGTCTTTTTCATGTTCATTTCTACTCGCTCAGTCCAGGACTCTGTATGCTGCCCCGTCTCTGCATTCCCACCCTCTGTGCTGCGCCCAGAGCTCCTCCCCACAAACAGATTCAGTTATCTTACTCTCCTATGGATCTCTGTTGGCAAATCGCACTCTGAGTGTAAGTCATATCTCACATAAGACTGCATGATTCCACTCCAATGTACCTTTCCACTTTCACCTCTCCTTCACCTGTGCGAACCCACACAGAATGTCTCAATGGACCTAAATACGCTTTGTCTCATGACATCCTTCATGGGCTCCTCTCTCCAAACTTTTCCACCTGGGAAAGTCCTTTGCTTCCTCAAGATCCACCTAATTGTCACTTAAGAACTGTTCTCAGCCCCCTTAAGCAATGAGAGTTCATTTTCTCACTGCCAGCAGCATCATGGTCAAATATCTCATATAAAAGGCCAAGCAAGACTGACTAACCTGTTTTCCATTCAACGCTGGGTACCTCAAAGATGGAGCAAATGTTCCTAAAAGCTCCTACACTCAGCACAAAACCTTATTGGCTGAACCAAACATAAGCCTTTCACATACTGGGGAGACTCTTCACTGCTAACAAGGTCAGTGATGAACCAAAATAAGAAAGTATTCAAGACTGTCTTGCACAGCTCTCCACTAAATAGGAAGAAGGCTGCTTCTCACCGCTGTATGTCTTTATTCTTCCACAAGGAGGCAGACTGAGCTTTTGGCACTCTTTCAATGAAATTCACCAGCTCTTCCATGAGAAGCCTGATTTTAAATAAAAGATGTGAAAAAATGATTAGAAAAACTCCTCGCTCTAATAATGTCACCAAGATAAATGGACTTGGCCACCTCCCCCATCCCACATTTCACATCAGACAAATTCTTGGTGGATTTTTCTTAAAAATTTTGAATCAAAATGATTTGACTTTTAAAACAAACCTTGCTTGCTTTTTTGTCTCGAAACACTGAGCCTGTTTGAAGTCATTCTAGGTTTCTGACCTTTTGGTACGACAGTGGAAGTTGTTAAATGATGATGAAGTATTAATTTTGGTGGCAGCAGAGGTGGGACCAAGATTACTTTTTAAAAATGACCATACGAAATGGACAATATTTGAAGGACTACCCTAAAAATGAAAGGATCAGCAGAAAATAAATCTCTGTGAGATGACGAGACTGAATACCACAGAACTGCAATAAAGGGCATTCAAGAAACGCTGCGCTTGGGGTTTGGAGTACACATTCTCAGGGCTCGGCACACAGAACCAAAGAGCTAGCAATACATTTTCATCACCTTGTTCCTAATCGAATGTATATGATTCCCACTGACTTAAATCCTCTCTATATCAAAACACAGATAGTGGCAAGCTGTACATGCATAAGCATCTAATGACAGAACATCTTCTCACTTCTATTCTTTTTACTTAATCCTAATGCCACCTTCCCTTTCTTGGGGGGTTCAGTATATGTGTGTTTAACTTGGAAAGTCTGCACTGAGCAAATTCCCCAGTCCTCTTTCAGTTTTAATTTGGAGTGAGTGTCTTGCTAAGTTGCCTCGGCTGGGCTCCAGCTTGTAATCCTGCCTCAGCCTTTTGGAGGGGATTATAGGAAGGTACTTCCATGCCCAGCCGCTATCTCTTCCTACCTTGGAGAAGCAGTATTAGTTCCAGGACCCCATGATCTGTGACTTGGGCTCATTACTGTTCCACTGTAGCCCTCTTGAGAACAGTCGGTGGCACTATCCTCAGCTCTCTTTTCTTCAAACTATGGTCTATCATTTTAGCTTCTCCATTCTGGGAGCTGACCCATCTCTGAGCATCTTACCGTCCTTTAACGGCTCCTCCTCACATCCCTTATGGTTTTCTGCGCATAGTGCAAGTAGAAGGGTTGCACGCATAGACTGTTTCATTCCAGTCATTCCATCTTGTTGGACCTGAGTCTAGATCCCCATATTGGATACTGATGGTTTTAACTTATACTTGTTGATTTATTTTTTAAAAAATTTTAAATTTTATTTATTTATGTTTTGAGACAGGGTCCCGCTTTGTAGTTCAGGCTGGCCATGAGCTCACTATGTAGCCCAAGCAAGCCTTAAACTCAGCAATCCTTCTGCCTCTGCCTCCCAAGTGCTGGGATTACAGGTGTGAACCACTAGGCCCAGGATTGTGGTATGTGGTATTGGGGATTAAACTTGGGACCTTGTCCTTGCTAGGCAGGTGCCAGAACCATTGAGTTAAATCATTGGCCCTGTTGATTTATTTTTAAAACAATAATTTCAGACATTTTCTTTTCTGGGTAATTTCCTTCACATAAATTTTTCTTTCAATAAATGATGCTATGGGTACTTTCAGCAACCACCTATGTCACCAAGGCCTGGCCGGGAGGGGAAGGGACTGCAGAGCCATTTTTACTTCTTAGAGTCAGTGCTCCATCTGTCACCAGCAGGGACAGCTTAACCACCTACTTACTATCTGTTGCCTGTTTTCTCCAACGGTATCTCTAGAGTTTGCAATAAACCATAAAAAAAGGAATATCCTAAAAGCAAAGTAATAAAATTTCTTCTTCTGAAGCTCTTGCCAAATTTTACCTCATCTAAACAAAATGGCCAACAAGACTGTGCACAGCATCCGTGTCCAGGCATTTCTGAGAAGCAGCCCTTTATCTAGAATCATGCACTGCTCCAGAGGGAAAAACAATCCTCCAGGCATCAGGCTCTGCTAAGCAGTCTTCACTGAGGGAGGAGCTGCAGCCACATCCCCGTGGGCAAAGTGTAAAGCTCTTACCTGCCGATCTGGACAGTGGGCTCCGTAGCATATACCGTGCCTGTGAACCCGGTGCGCTCGGTGATGTAGGGCAGCGCCATCATGCAGTGATAGTTAGAGATGAGAATTACATCGACTGTGGACAGGTCTATCAGCTCAGTCTGAAAGAAAGGTGGGATGAGACTTTAGTCTGTAGGTGGGAACACAGACCAACACGCAGTGACCGAAAATGATGCTATCAGAATGCAGAGAAGTGGTTTTGTGCTTCAGAGTACTCTTCTGCCAACCTTCCACTGTCCTCACTGTAGGATTTTGCTATTACCAACATTAAGTAGCAAGACAGGATAGTTAATGAAATGCACACGCTCCACCATGATTTCACTAGAAGAGTTCTTCTGGGTTAAACACAAAGCTCAGCAACAGCAGGACACAGCAGCAGCTGTGGCCTAGCACGTGAAACCAGGTGACCTGAAGGGAGGGCACAATCTAGGCTCTCAGGTGTACGGCATGTACTGTGCCACCGCTGCAGACCAACAGGAAATGGGGAGGAACACGAAGAACTACTGTCACATGTCACATAGTAAGGCAACTTGTTTTTGGTTGTTGAGGCAATTTCTAATCACTGCTTCTGTATACAGAGTCAATAAAAAAAGGAATGGCAGCCATGAGAAGAAATTAGCATTCTAGCCTAATCTTAACCCAAATCTTCTTTGTAGTCTGTTATTTTAGTCATGTGAAATAAGAAAAATGTTAGCAGTCAAGGGAGATTGCTATACAAGTTTGGGGAACGTTAAGAAAATTATTTTAGTAGAAGAGCATTTTTTCCCAGGAGTGTACATCCTTCTTGTTTGCTAAGGCTCCATTCTCTTCTCCTGGCCTTCTTGCTGTGCCTGGGTGAAAGAACCTGCTTGCTCCTCTGGACCCCTAAGTGCTTTACACGTACCCCTTGTGACATCACTCTGTGCAGTGGTACCTCAGAGCAGCACCTTGTCCTGTTTCCTGCCCATCTGGGCAGGCAGTGTAGAAGAGGCCCTGATGTACTGGTGTTGAAGGGACTAGGTTGTGTGACATTACCGTCTGTGGAGGTGACATGCTGTGGCTCAGAGAGGTCACCACACCACTCTGAGATCCCCTCATGAGGAGCTGAGCCCCCAAACCATACAGTGCACTGAGGATGAGCATAGCCAGGTCATGGGGCTGTTTCAGGGAGAACGGGTTTGGAACTAGTATGTTCCTGTTATGGTTTATATGGAGATGTCTCCTCAGAGCCTCATGTGCTCATAGGTGGGACTTTGGGGAGGTGACTGGATCATGGGGATGTGATATCCACCAGTGGGTTAGTCCACTAGGAGTTTAGAGCTGAATATAATGCTAGGAGGAGGTGGGCATGGCCTGCAAAGGTCTGTCTCCTAGCTCTTCCGGTCACTTCTCTGTTTCCCACAGTCTTGCCATGAGCTCCTTCTCTCCATGCCCCTCTGCCAAGCTGTCCTGCCTTGGAGTCACCTGACCAGGGACTGAAATCTCTACAAACTGGGAGCCAAACCGAACTTCTCTTCCTTAGAGTTGTGGGCATCAGCTTCTCAGTCTCAGTGATGAAGAAAGTCACTAAGACAGCCCCATGAAGAGGAAGTGACAAAGATATCTCTAACACAAGCAAATGGTTAGGAGGCAGAGTGCCATTTTGGCTGTGTGTTCTTTGTAGCTGACCAACTCTGCATATAAAATAATTTAATAAAACTGTCAAGGCAGCATTGGCTCCCAAGGATAGCATATGAGTGGAGGTTCCAGTACCTCATTGCTAGGGCAGCAGCATTTATGTGACTAAAATGCCTGTGGACCTTAACAGCCCATGTATATCACCCTTAACTCCACGTTGTGACCGCACTTGCAAAATGATAGCCATGACAAAGGATGATAATCCATTGGTTCTATTGTCCTAGAATCATTTCTAAAGCAATAAGGAAATCAAATCCAAAAGAAATGATATGAATGATGGCTGGAGCAACAATAAAGCTCAAAAGCATCACTTTCCTCATGCACACAGAAAACTGGGGGATAAAACTTGAAATTTCTCTTTAATATATAAAAATCATGCTGGGCATGGTGGTGTACACCTGTAATCCCAGCGCTTGGGAGGCTGAGGCAGGAGGCTAAGGCAGTTCCAGGCCAGCCTGGGATACATAGTGAATTCAAGGCAAGCCTGGACAATGTAGTGAGATCCCATCTCAAAAAAACAAAATCAGCCTACAGGGTCTACAATTTTAAGAAATTTGGTGAGAACAATGAAAAAAAAATGTATTCTTTCCTCTCTATTTGTGTATGTATACACAAGCAGTGAGCAAATATATTGTGAATGTGTAAATTTAAAAATTATTACAGTAATGCTGGGCGTGGTGGCTCACGCCTGTAATCCCAGCACTTGGGAGGCAGAGACAGGAGGATTGCTGAGTTCGCGGCGGCTTGCCTGGGCACCATAGTGAGCTCAGGGCCAGCCTGAACTACAAAGTGAGACCCTGTCTCCAAAAAAAAAAAAAAAAGCAAAAAAAAAAAAAATTATTACAGTAAAAGTTACATTGACAATCTCCTCAAATACTTCCCCTTGCTTTCAACACACTTGTTCCATCATTTTTGCCAGTTTCTGAAGCAGTTCTGAAGGGCTTCTTCTGTGAGTTTTCCCTGTACTACAGTGAAGCCAAATGTCATCCAACAGAAAGACAAGCTCATAAAAACACAATGATGTGTTCTCATCTACTTTATTCAGCATATCTGGCATTAGACAACTTTTGTTTCTTCCCTAAAGTAAAAATGATCATGAAAGGTAAGCGCTTTGAGTAGACTCCGGACCGCAAGGCAGTCACAACAGTGCATCAAAGAGATTCATGAAAGAGGACTTCCAAAACTGCTTAGAAAGTGGTAAATACCATGGGATAAGTATGTCTGGAGCAAAAAGAAGTATTTCAAGGGGGAGTATGTATGGCAGTGTTTTTTTCTGTAATAAATTTTTAAAATCTGTGAAAAATATTCACCATATTTTTCAGTCACATATCTATCCAGAATGCATGCTTAAACATTTCCCAATGGAATAAATTTAACATTCATATCATATATATATATAATATATATAATATATACACATAATTTATACATTCATTTACTTCTACTCAATGGAATCCAACAAAAATTATGCAGTCAAATAATCCTAATTTATTACCTCCAACACTGTGAACTAGACCATGTATGTAGTTTATGGTGTAGACTTTGGAGTATACAAAGATATTTAAGATAGCTGCGCTACATTATAAATTTCACAAGGACTGGGATTGGTACAACTGGGCTTGCCACAAGCTAGTGGAAACCCAACTGTCATCAGTGTCTCTCTCCCGCTTCTGTCACTTTCCTATTTTCTCCCTTTCCTACAATAGCCTGGCTCTACCTTACAGTAATGATCATTGTTCATTTGTGCCACATAGTCTTGCTAGAAGAGCCTTGTACAGCTTCAGAAATGTACATATATCAATAGTACTTTAGCTCAGCAAAAGGTGAGCTGTGACATGGCAGTCATCTAATTTACATGTTGGGAACTCCATGGAGCAAGTCAGAAAGTCCTCTGAGCACCCATTCAGGCCTCACAGTGTCAGCTGTAAATTGAAGGTTGCAGTCGTCAGCGCCATCTGTGGCACAGTGAAAATAAATGCGGCTCCTGGGATCAGGAGTCTCTGAACAGATGGGGCACTGCCCCACCAAGCCCCAAGTGCCAAATGTGTACGACAGCAGCAAGGGGAGGTTCAGGATTCTCCACAGTGTTCTCCCTTCACCTTCAGCTTATCACTCCATCTCAAACTCCCTCCTTTATCTGCCACCTTCAATAACAATGTCCTTTTCTGCTTTTCTTTTGTTCTGGTACCTGCGAAAGGCATGTACATATACCAGAGAGAGAGACAGAGAGAGACACACACACACAGACGGGGGGGGGGAGACAGAGACAGAGAGAGAGAGAGAGAGAGAGAGAGAGAGAGAGAGAGAGAGAGAGAGAGAAAGTTTACCTACAGAGTTTCAGAGTATAGAAGTGGGAAGACCAGAAGGAAGAGAGGATCAAAATAAGGGAGGTTGTGGTGTAAACTGAATGATGACCATGTTTTCTGCAGGCACTGGAATCCGTGGGATATGTCAAAAGAAGAACATGGCAACTTCTCTGATTTCCTAAGACCCTGAACATGCCACTGGCTTCCCTATATTCATCTGTCGTTGAGCCCCTCATGCAGGCTGCTCTGGGGATTAGGCCTGTCAGCCGAGGTACCTCCCTTTAAAACTAATGAGAACTGAGATGAAGCTATTCTCAGAACCCAATAACAAATCTCACTGCAATAATATGTAAGTATTGGAAAACCACGACTCAATCCAAACTCATGTATTTCAAGCAATATTCAATATATTTAAAGTCAGCAAGAATTTTTACAGTTTACAGGCAATGGCTGAATAATGGCAATTCTCAATTACCCTCTGCAAGCAAGAGTAGGAAAAGTATGGCTAATCTAAGCACAAAGGCATCATAATTACAAAACCAAAAAGCTTAAGTTATTTCCTTACCTTGCTCAAAACTATGTCCGAAAAGTATTACTGAGGATTACAGAAAGAGCTGGAAATAAGCATAGAGTGACTTAAATGATTTATAGACAATATGAAAGGCTCCTAAATGATGTTTTAGTTGTGTAACAATGTACCAGAAATAACAAATTCATTTCAATTTGAGAACAGGAAGCTAAGGCCCTTAAAATTATTTCTTGACTTCACTGTGAGAGATTACACAATATGCTTAGTTTCTACAATAAGATTCACTTTCATCTTACCTCTGGTAAACAGAATTCAGGCACAGAATCCACAAATACATGACCTGAGCACTCCTTTAGCTCCTACAAGAGACAAAGAAGGACAACAGTAGTAGAGACACCCAATAGGTAAAACAGCAAAGAAAATTTCTAAATCATACCTCAGAGGTGGTAGGTTATTCAGGTTAACTGATCCCTGCTCGAGCTCAGGTAGGTCCAGTGTCTTACTGAGGTAAAAATGCTGCTTGTTAGCAGACTCAGAAACGCATATTCCTTGATGCCTTTCTAAGGAAGGGCACATGCTGGCTCCGTAATCCATGATCCAAAGGTTTCCAAGTAATGATTATGAAGACCAGAGCAGCAATATCAGAATTAGCTGGGGACACTGATTAAATCAAAGCTTGCTGGGTCCTATCTAAAATCTAGGCAATCATACTAGGGGTGAGAGCACAGACAGAATCTCTGTTTCTGACAAGTGATTCTGCTACACAAAATGGTTAGGAGATACAGCCCTACATAAATTGCTCAGGGGGCTTTTTTCTACCTACTAAACTGGAGGAAAAGTAGAAAGAAGGAGATAGGGTTGAGAATAGGGACTATGGATTAAACAACCACTACCACCATTGTAATGCTTGTCCTTGCAGAATATACATTTTATTTGTAATTATAAACCAAATACATTTATTCAAATGAAAACAGCAACTGCGTAAAGAAATAGAATACAGCAAAACTTCCCATGCGGCACATGACGTATTGTAGTTAGTGGGCCTGTCTTAGTTCAGATTCTCCCAAAGGCTGACCATAATATGAAGGTTTGCGAGCAAGCAGTTCACACGGGACTTCCCATGCAAATGAGGAAGGGATACACAGGAAAGAAGGTGGCTGATAACAGATGTCACTAAGCCACATTTCATGATGGGCAACTGGAACTTACCCTCCCAGGGACACTCTGAAAATGGTACAGAATATATACCTCTGAGTTTTCCTACTGAAAGATGACTGTACTACATATTTACTAGCCCTGGTTAAATGTGCAGTGTTAGGAAAAACTCTCAGGCAAAGACACACAGACACTGGCAGCTGGAATTATGCCAGACCACACTAAAATAGAAAGGCCAGAGGTATGGGTGGCCACCAACAGGGTCTGCTACAATGACTCTGGAAGGTCACAAAACAGTACTAGAGTAGATCTTCTCTATCATCCAGGTTAAAGCTATCTGTGACTTTATAACAAAATCAGCCAAAATTTGATTGACAGTGTCCTTGGCTCTTTCCACCAGAAGGGAGGAAAGGAGAGTGGGAGGGAAGGAGAAAAGGCACAAAATTTTCAGGGTCTTTTTGGCTCAGCCTGTCACTAGTTAAAACTGTAGTCAGATAAGGGGAGGGATCCAAGTGCACTGTGTACAAGTGGCAGAAGTATTCCACTAACGGGTATTTAATGCCCTTTCTCCCTCCCTCCCTCCCTTGCTTTTCTTTCTTTCACTCTTTATTTTTTTTCAGATAGGGTTTCACTATGTACTGTAGGCTGACTTTAAATTCACTCTGTAGCCCAGACTGGCCTCGAACTCATGGGTACTTTTCTGCCTCAATCTCCCGAGTAAGTGCTGGGATGACAAGCGTGCACCACCATGCCAGACAAAAACAATTCTTAATTACAATGTATAGTACTTGGCAGCTAAAAACAAATGAACAATTAATGGGAGAAGACTTCCAATTCCTTTAGGATGAGGTTAAAAAAATGATTACAGAGAAATCATGGGAAATTTCAAAGCTCTGCCTGACTTCAGACTGGCCATGTAATCTGCTATGCATGAGGGCATGTCATATGATAAAGTCTCCTCTGCGGTTTTCATCCTTCCTGGCGTGCAGAAGCATACTTGCCATTCCAAACACTCACAATGTCACTGTATTGTATTCACCACTCCCACATACACATGCAAGTCATTTCCCTCACAATGCACTAGTAATGGGATGCTTTGGAGCCTTTTTCATGAACAATGATTTATAGCCAGCAGGAGACACAGGCTAAAATCAGGGGCACAGTTTCCTGAATGTCACATAATTTTATAGTTAGCTGTGAGAGCAATCTGGCCTCCAATTATGCATTTGGCTTATACTTGAGGTTGGGGTGCAGTTACAGGAATTAATTCTGTAAAACAGTGCACCTCTTTATTTAACAATATCTCTTACAAGAAGGAAATGTATTATTCAGATGAATCATGTTAAGAATCTTTAAACTCATTCAGTTTTCCAATTGTGAAATTAGGAGAGGCAGGATGATGTAGAGGGCCAAGAAGTGGTAGGCAGAAGTGTCACAGTATTTAACCTTCCTATACTTCTGATTTTTAAAAATTAGAAGTCTGACTGGATTATCATTTTGATAATTTTGTAGCCTTCATCTCTCATTTAATAAGCTGAACTCTGTAATAAGCATCACCTTTGAAACTGTAACTAAATTCTAGAATAGCTTTCTTTTATAGTAAGTATTTGCAGAAATAGTATTTAGATTTTGGCACATACACAAATTTGATCCAAAACTGAATACAGATTTCCTAAAAAGGTGCTCAAAAACAATTACTATCAAGGACTGAAGACTCTAGTATGAATATTATCTCCACCCCCCCACCCCCAGGAGAATATAAATTAGGAAAAAAACATGTGCTCATGAGTCTGTTACTACAAGGTGGTTCTAGTAGGACAAAGGGCTTCTAGTGGGTATACACAGGCTTCAGTTTTTTGTCTTGGACATTACCTTGTCTAAGAAAGCATTTCCATCCTTCAGGGACCAGCCAGGAAGATTACATAGCCTGGGACTGCAAAACAAAAAATTAAATTATCTTAAATAGATTATAATCCTCAGTGATTTTATGGTGACTGTACTGTCTCCATCAAGTTAAAAACAATTTGAAATTACTGGCAGTGATGCTTACCCAAAACAACCATCCAAAAAAAAAGAAAAAGAAAAATAAAAATAAAAAGGAGAGAAAGAGACAGAACCATATTGTACTGAGCTTTACAAATATGTGGCAATAGAATATTTGAAGGTCAAATAGTTTAGCACAAAATTAAGAAAATTTAAAAATTGCTACATAGAATAATAAAAACACAAATAAGACATTACACAGTTCAGAGTCTTCTAATCACTGCCCCCACCTTTACCTGTGTTTGACAACACACCTGAGTGGAGGGCAGAATGGGTGAGGCCACAGAGCAGGGGTGAGAAAGCAGACCCGGTTGAGGCTCTGGAAAGAGCACGTTCTGCTGACTTTGGAGACCCATGTTCTCCTCAGACCATACTCTGGAGTCGGCACTGACAAGCGCATCACTCACTTGTGACTTCAATTTCTAATTATGGGAAACAAAGCTACTTTCACAAGGGCTACAAAATGACACTCTCTCCAGCTGAATAGTTTCTAGGAGGTGAAATTAAAAAAAAATCATACATTTGCAGTGATCTCAGGACTTAACCGTGTACTATATGTAATGAGAAGAATTATACTGGGAGCTGAAAATGCCAATAATTTGGGAGAAAAACCACAATATATTGGTCAAATGAAAAAGGACCAAGGAGAGAAAAGGTACATCAAGAATACAAATAGGATGGCAAGTGAATGTCAGCTTTTCTCTCAAAGTTAATGGCTGTGAAGTAAAAATAAAGGGCAAAGTAAGGGTGTGGGAATAAAAAGACTCTACTGAATTATCAGAAACAAAATATCTGTATTTTCCTCTTTCTCCTGAATAATTTATCAGCTTCTGACTTTGCCATCAAAGAGAAATACAAGTATGTGAATATTTGTCAACCTTCTTGGATTTTATTTAGAAAAATCTGAATAAAATATATGCACCCCTACTTTCAAGAAAAGAGAATTTTGGGAGCAGCTTTTAATTAATTAATTAATTATTTTGGAGACAGGGTCTCGCTTTGTATTCAGGCTGGCCCTGAGCTCACTATGTAGCTCAGGCAAGCCTTGAACTCAGCAATCCTCCTGCCTCTGCCTTCTGAGTGCTAAAATTACAGGCCTGAGCCACCACACCCAGCACTGTGGTATGTGGTACTAACTGCTGGTGGGTGTGAGTCACAATGCCTGGTATTGTTGTATGTGATTACCAGGGATTGAACAAGGGACTTGTACTTACTAGGCAGGCACTGGAACCACTGAGCTAAATCTTCAGCCTGCAGCTTTTAATTTTGACATTAATGCTGAACCTATAGAAGAGTTCCAAGACTGTATATATAATCAACTCCCACATATTCTTTAACTAAATTCATTTAATGTTTGTACTTTGGTTAATAATCCAAAGGTGAGAATTTTGAATTTCATATTTGAGAATGAAAAGCACCACTGAAGAATCAAAATTGGATACTGCAAATTAAACCAGATAAACTTCCCTTAAAAAAAAACTCTTCTGTTCTAACTCTCATAAAAGTAGTTCATTAATTCTCATCTTGTTTCACAGTCACAGATGCTTTTACTTATAATAAATGTCTTACTTCTTGAAAAATATATTTACTATCACAGAGCAGATTTAAAAAGCAGGCATTCTAATAACATAATGACAAGACAATGTGGACACCATTCTCATTTCATGCATGCTAACTCTAAAACAAGGCTGTAAATATCTACTCCCTTTAAAGAGAATGGAATAAAGGATGTGCTCTTTGTCTCCTCTCCACTAGACACACACAAACCAGATGACTGATGTATTAAATATGTTTAACAAATGATTAGAAACTATGCTGATGATCAGAAAAAAGTTCATTTTTTTTTTTTGAGACAGGGTCTCGCTTTGTATTCAGGCTGGCCCTGAGCTCACTAGGTAGCCCAGGTAAGCCTCGAACTCAGCAATCCTCCTGTCTCTGCCTCCTGAGTGCTGGGATTACAGGCGTGAGCCACCATGCCTGGCTTTGTGGTATGTGGTATTGATGGCTGGTGGGCATGAGTCACCATGCCCAGCATCATATGTGGTTTACAGGGATCGAACTCAGGACCTTGCGCTTGCGAGGCAGGTGCTGGAACTACTGAGCTAAATCTCCAGCCAAAAGTTCATTTTTTTTTTTTTTTTTTTTTGAGACAGGGTCTCGCTTTGTAGTTCAGGCTGGCCCTGAGCTCACTATGTAGCCCAGGCAAGCCTTGAACTCAGCAATCCTCCTGCCTCTGCCTCCCAAGTGCTGGGATTACAGGCGTGAGCCACCATACCTAGCACTGTGGTATGTGGTATTGATTGCTGGTGGGCGTGCGTCACCATGCCCAGCATTGTATGTGGTTACTGGGGATCGAACTCAGGACCTTGCGCTTGTGAGGCAGGTGCCGGAACCACTGAGCTAAATCTCTGGTCCAAAAGTTCATTTTTTTTTTTTTTTGAGACAGGGTCTCACTTTGTAGTTCAGGCTGGCTCTGAGCTCACTATGTAGTCCAGGCAAGCTTTGAACTCAGCAATCCTCCTGCCTCTGCCTCCCAAGTGCTGGGATTACAGGCGTGAGCCACCACACCCGGCACCAAAAGTTCATTTTTTTAAAAACCAAAATTTTCAGGGGTCGCAGATTGAATCTTACACTTTATTATAATGAGTCCTTCTAGTAAGTAAGTTCCTTGTAGTTATTATGGATTTGGGATATTGCTAGTAGATGAGACTAAATGTTCAAAGAGAAAGTACAACTACAGGGTGATGGTACAGGTAGAACATGCCTTACAGAGATGCTTGGGGCCAAAGTGTTTCAGATATAATGACCTGGATTTTGGAACATCTGCAGAAATTTTACTGGTTGAGTATCCCTAATCTGACATCTGAAATCCTCCCAAAATTCAAAACTGTTCCAGTATCAATTTTGTGAATTTTGGAACTCTTCTGATTAGGGATGTTCAACTTGTAGTGCCAAAGGTAAAGGAACACAAAATATGTCAACAAATGCCAAAGGGATGCTGCTGGCTCTAGTGACAGAAATAAATATTTTGTTTCAATACATTAATAAATAAGCCATAAAGTTGGTGAACTGTAAATGTCCAAAGGGGAAGGAACTGATTACTTTGCCTCTAATGACTGCAAAGTTCAACTATGTAAAATTTGTACAAAACCAACAATAAAAAGGTGACAGAGCTCTCTCTATACAGAAATCTACTCTAATAAGAGTAGAAACATTACAAAAATTATGATTATAGATGAACCCATGTTTGTATCCATTTTTTTTTTTTTTTGCTTTTTGAGACAGGGTCTTGCTTTGTAGTTCAGGCTGGCCCTGAGCTCACTATGGTGCCCAGGCAAGCCGCCCCGAACTCAGCAATCCTCCTGTCTCTGCCTCCAGAGTGCTGGGATTACAGGCGTGAGCCACCATGTCCGGCATTGCGGTATGCAGCATTGATTGTTGGTGGGCGTGTCTCCTCACCCAGCATTATATGTGGTTACCGCGGATCGAACTCAGGACCTTGTGCTTGCAAGGCAGGCGCCGGAACCACTGAGCTAACTCTCCAGCCCTTGTATCCATTTTTAAAATAACATTTCTTAGGAAAAAAGGATACTCTTAAAAAATTTAAGAAAAAAGCACATATACAAGATTTATTTCTCAGTGATTGGTTATTTTGAAAAAATAGGTAAACTGCATAAACAAGTAATCTAAGGCAATTTCTTTGCCTATAAAAATATTGAAAGGTTTCTTTAAATATTTTGAGCTGGGTCCTGGGGATTAAACCCAGGGAGTGGTGAGCCACATACTTTCTCATTTTTCATTTGGGACAAGGCCTCACTAAGTCACATAGAAGTCAGGCTGGGCTCAAACCCACCATGACTGGCTCTTTATACTGTTTCCTTTTATAATTTCCTAGCCTGAAGTGTATTAAGTGTATCATAAAAAATAACAGAAGAGGTATGATTATATTCATTCATTCATTCAAAAATATTTATAAAAGCCTACAACTCTGAACAAAGTGCTGAGGTGACAGTAAAGAAACCATCTACGTTTTAGGAGTTTGCAGCCTAAAACGAAAGCATATCCAGCCACTACAGTAGCATAAAATGAAATAAGAACTATGATAGAGAAAGGAGAAAGTGCCGCAAGTCCCCACAGAGAGGCATTTTCGATAGTTCATGTGTAGTAGCAGAGCAGTGAATAGGAGGAGGTGAACACTGAAGGTCTTTCCTGGAAAAACAACACAGAAAAGCCTCATTACTTGGTGAAGTGTTGAACAGGAGGAAGAGACGAGTATACTTACAATCTTTACTGAGTGTCCAGCACCTGGCTAAGTACTAGTAATATATCTGTGAGCAAAATGTACCTGTCCTCCTGAGATGGGCAAGATGGACAGATAAAGCAATCACAGAAGTGAACAGGAAGAAGCAAGCCATCCAAAATGATAAAGAGCTACAGTAGTATCAAGCACTGTACCAGAAAATTAAAGACTTCCCTATGAAGTCTACTTCTGAGAATGCAGCTCAGAAGTAGAGCTCTTGCCAAGCATGCGCAAGGCCCTGGGTTCAATCCCCAGTGCTGGGGGACTAGAAAAATTCTCTCCTGGAGATATGATTGACCTGAGGTCTGGACACAGCAGGGTTGAGGGGAAACCCGCTCCTCGGGGAGGGTACAAGGGTACAGAGAAGGAAGACCATTGCCAGGCTGAGTGCCTTCCTCTGTCATTTTCATCAGCCTTTGGCCAGGCTAGCTTACATAAAAGATTGTTCAAATAAAACTTGAAGAATCCTATGCACTCTCTTCCAATCCCTCATCTACTAGAATGACACCTCCTCCACATCTTTCTAAAATAGAAATTGTCATTTTAAAAGTTTCAAGAGATGAGCTCCTGCTAAGCAGGCTGAGGAAGGACGGGAATGGGAGGAGCTTCCAGGCTGAAGGAACAATGTATGTGCTGGCTCTGAGGCAGGAGACAAGGTTTCTTTGAAACTCTGGAAGGAAACAAAGAGCAAGAGATAGAGCAAAAAGAAGACAGGGCGGCCAGCAGCACCCTAATATACCAAGATGAGTTTGGTGTCTCCTAAGAGAAATGAGAGACCACTGAGAGGCTTTGAAGAAATGAGAGGTTAACATAGATTTCTACTGATGATCATCTCAGTCTACTCATGAAGAAGAGATATACCCAAAATATTATGTATATTAATCAGCCTGTACTCCTAAAAATGTCAAGGTCATTAAAAAAACAACTGAGAAACTTCCAGATTAAAGGAGCCTAAAAGCATGATAAATGCAGTATGTGGTCTGAAATGTGATCCTGGACCAGAAATGCTTTTTCTTCTTTTCTGCTATAAAGAACTTCACAGTAAAATATGACTTGGTGGAACTGGAAATATGAATAAAGCATATAATATTGGTATAGAACAATATAAATTTCTGGATTTTGATTATTGTATCATAGGTAAGTGCTACCCTCAACAAATATGTACTTAAATATTTAGAGGTCAAGGAAATCAAACAAAGGCTATCAAACAAAGATACATATCTGTATCTTACTCTTTTTTTGGTACTGGGGATTGAACTTAGGACCTGCCAAGCAGGCACGCTGCCACTGAGCTAAATCCCCGGCCCCTGAATCTTACTCTTGAATGTGTTAGAATAATATTCATACATATAAAAGGATAATACAAATACATTGAAATTCCAGTGATTGGCCAGAGTAATTAGAAGTTCTCTGTGCTATTTTTGCCAATTTCCTGAAAACTTGTAAGATTTCTAAATTAAAAGTTACACTGGATCTAGACAGGCAAAGTCAAACTTGAAAAAACTAGTTAGGATGCTTCAGCAGGCCCCTATTAAAGGCATTCAGGACTTCAGGAATACTGAAGAGATGTGCCTGGCTTGAACTATCCAGAAGGTAAAAATGACAGACTTAATGAGATTGGATATAAAGAGTAAGAAAGAGGTGGTATCCATGTTAACTCCCTGCTTTTTGGCTTTTCATAACAGAATACCACTCACTAAGAGAAGAAATTGGGGAACGGTCAGGTCTGAGAGTGTATATTCTTTTCTGGAGTAAGTATGATCATGAATTTATTTTGGGACATGTTGACTTTTGAGGTGCTATCAAACAAAGGTACAACTGCCAGGTATGGTGGTGTACAACTGTAATCCCAGCGATTGGGAGGCTGAGGCAGGACTGTCACAAGTTCAGGACCAGCATGGGCTACACAGTGAGATCAAGGCCAGCCTGAACTCAAAAAACAAAACAAAGCAACCTGTCTCAAACAAAATAGAACAAAAACAAAACACAAAGCAAGATCCAAGGACAGCAACTTAGTTGAACAAATGAATCTGGTGTGAGAAAACGGTAAAAATACACACTGAAAAGTTATTATCTGGATGGTCATTAAAGCCCTGAACACTGAAGAATTCCAACACAGTACATGATGGCCAATTAAGGGGAAGAGGAGTCTCCAGAACACATAGAAAAGCAAGAAAGGAGCCAGGGATATGTTACTGTAAAGGTCAGTGCTGCTGAATGTAAAGTCATTAGTGACCTTAGTGAAAGCTGCTCCAGTGGAGTGCTGTGGGCAGAGAGGAAAGAGGAGTTCAGAAGGTTAAAATTATGTCTTATATGTTAAGTTAAGCCAGAATAGGTGTTGCATACCTATAATCCCAACACTCTGGGAGGCTGAGGCAGAAAGATAAAAATTTGAGGCTACTGTAGGCAAACTTAGTGAGATCCTGTCTCAAAATGAAAAACAAACTAACAAACAAAAACTCACAAAAAAGGGCTAGGGATGTACCTACATGAGAAGGCCCTGTGGTCAATCCCCAGTATCAAAAATAAAAAGAAAGGAACCCAACAATTTTTTAGGTTAGGTATGACTGACCATAATTAAATGGAAAAGACTGTGTCAAGATGGAAAGAAAAGACAAATAATTGAATAATATACTTGATGAATTATAATAATGAAAAGACTCTGAGAAGTTAAGACCGATGAGATCCAGACAGGATAAAGCCATGCATTAATACAGCAAATATTTATTATATGTTAAGAACTGTTCTGGGTTCTGGGAATACAGTGGAGGAAAAACAAAATCCTTGGCCTTAGGGAGGTAACTGTACTGGAGAAGAAAGACAACAGATAAAATAAATATGTATGTATCATGTAATGACAAATGTAATGGAGACAACTAAAGCAGGAAGACGGAATGGTGAGGAACAAGTAACACTTTGAACAAGTACATGTCCAAAGTTCCTGCCCTGAGCTCAAAGAGACACTTATTCTAAGGATCTATGTGAATAGTCAACCATCTCACTAGCTTCACTGCCCTCTGAGAGTAACAGAACTGTGAGAGAGGAGACAACAAAAGTAGATTCCACTGCTGAGTCAGGGTTGTGAGAACAGAAGCATAAAGAAAATGAACAGTAAGACAAAAACATGCAGCAGGGATTGTCTGATCAATTCCAGTTTTCTCTATTTGCCTTGCACTGCCAGGGGGTGAACCCAGGGCCTGGCACATGCTAGGTGCATCCCTGAGCTACATTTCTACCTCCAATTCCACTTTTTATTTTTTTATTATTTTTTTATTTTTGAGACAGTGTCTCACTTTGTAGTTCAGGCTGGCCCTGAGCTCACTATGGTGCCCAGGCAAGCCGCCGCGAACGTAGCAATCCTCCTGTCTCTGCCTCCCGAGTGCTGGGATTACAGGCGTGAGCCACCACATCCAGCATTGTGGTATGCGGTGTTGATTGTTGGTGGGCGTGTCTCCACACCCAGCATTATATGTGGTCACTGTGGATCGAACTCAGGTCCTTGCGCTTGTGAGGCCGGTGCCAGAACCACTGAGCTAACCCTCCGGCCCTCCAATTCCACTTTTTTTTTTTTTTTTTGAGACAAGGTCTTACTTTGTAGTTCAGGCTGGCTCTGAGCTCACTATGGAGCCCAGGCAAGCCTCGAACTCAGCAATCCTCCTGCCTCTGCCTCCCAAGTGCTGGGATTACAGGCGTGAGCCACCAAGCCCGGCTTCTAATTCCACTTTTGATCATCCCTGGAATTTCATGACCCCACATAGCAGATTGGGTCCTTTCTGGAAACACTCATATTATTCTGTATTTTATTTTTTAAAGTAATTATCACAAGCACAATTAAGCCTTCAGTTTTTATTCTTTTTTTGAGACAGGGTCTCGCTTTGTAGTTCAGGCGGGCCCTGAGCTCACTATGTAACCCAGGCAAGTCTCAAACTCAGCAATCCTCCTGCCTCTGCCTCCTGAGTGCTGGGATTACAGGCGTGAGCCACCACGCCTGGCACTGTGGTATGTGGTATTGATGGCTGGTGGGCGTGAGTCACCACGCCCAGCACTGTATGTGGTTACTGGACTCGAACTCAGGGCCTTGCACTTGGGAGGCAGGCGCTGGAACCACTGAACTAAATCTCCGGCCCTATCTTCAGCTTTGTATTGTCTTTCTTCCCTGAAACACAAGTTTTATGAGGGCAAAAAAGCAGTCTCCTTAGTGTGAGTATCCCTCACCCAGGACAGTGTAAATTATTAATAAGTACCAAACGAATGAGGAATTTGTTCTTTGCAAGGAAACAGAAAATAATATTAGGATTTTAAATAAGTAATAAACAGTTGGTCATGTTAAACACCACCTCTCCACCCCTGTTTTGACTAATATTTTTGGATAGTAAAGGTATTTCTAAATGCTGGGTGTGATCTAACTGAATTCCATCAGCTCTGCATACAATGTAATCTGGACTTATCTTTGATCTTACTGCTGCACCACCTTGTATCCTTTAGCTCAGAAAAATCAATGGTTGATTACAATTTTTCTAGATGGTTCGTGGGGTTATCACTGTGAATAATCGTTGCACTTAGATGTCTTCAGGAATGACTGAGATACATTAGATGGTTTACTCAGCTTGCTCAGCTTTTAAGCTCTTCAATCTGCTTCAGACAGCTTTTCTATCTCCTTGCTTTATGTGGCATTATGTTTTTGCTGCTGTGAGTATACTTATTTCTAAAACTTAGCCCATTTTCTAATAAACTGCTGCTTTGAAGTAGGAGCAAGCTGGGAAACCAGTTTCCTAAAACAAAATATTAGTTAAGCATCAGCAGTGCTGATTGTAGGCCCAAGGCAATCTATCTGACTTAACACATGGATGTGGACTACATGTGTGATTCTATAAGCTTTAAGATTGACAAATATAAAAATAATGCCAGATACCTATAGAAAAGAAATGTCAGACTCTACAATAACAAGTCCTTGCAAAGACAGTTAAGTGATTCTAAAATTCAATTCTTGGGCTCATCAGCTGGCCAATTATTAGTTCTTATGAACTACCAGGACAGATGAAATATACATGACCTCAGCTGCACTAAGTAGTTGCAGGAACATTTTACAGATGCTCAGAAGAAGTTATAATAAAGAAGTGAATCAATAAATCAATAGAACACTTTCTACCAACATAGCCAAACGAAATTAAAGAACATTTTAAGAACATTTTAAAGGGGGCAAAGCAAACTTATGGGACAACATGCAAGTACTGGTAATCTTTGTATTAATGGGTACCATTTTCAACAAACTGAATCTCTTGTCTCAGGATGTCATCAGTACTTACCTTTGAACTAGTGGCAAAGGAAGAAAACTGAGGGTAGAAGTCATGTCCAATCCGCAGTCCAACATAATGGTGGTTGATTTGAACTTGAGGATGTTGCATGGTAAGGTTGGGTGCCCTGACAGGCAATACTAAAAAAAAAAGTAAATCACCTTTATCAACAATTAGGTACAGAAAATGGTCAAGATGTAAAGTGAATTATATAAAATAGATCTTTTCTCATAAGAATAGTATGTAAATTCATCCAACTTTCTATAAAACTTCCTTCTTTTTATTGCTTGGGTGCTTCTTATCTTAGCAAAATACTCAGATGTTGAAGAGAACACCTGTGTTTTTGTAGGACACCAAGTTATATAGTAATTTTAGAGGGGGCCACAGTTGTTCAAACTAGAAAGCTTCAAGGCTTATGACTATCTACTCAACTTTCACATGACAGTTTCAAATTCCTACTGTCCCAGCATCTGAAGACTGCATTACCAGCTGAGACACCCTGGTAGGTGTGCTGGGAGAGGAGGCCCTCACCATTTCCTGCACCCAAGGCAGCCCCCATTCCACACCGGAGCTGTGCTGAGGGGGCCCAGGTGGGTGTGCCAGGAGACGAGGC
Organism: Thryonomys swinderianus; assembly: GCA_004025085.1. NCBI lineage: Eukaryota > Metazoa > Chordata > Mammalia > Rodentia > Thryonomyidae > Thryonomys > Thryonomys swinderianus. Next base: position 6,799 of record PVIC010013700.1, on the reverse strand, counting down.
CTGCACCATTTCCTGTGGCCAGGGCGACCCCCATTCCACACCAGAGCTGTGCTGAGGCGGCCCCGGGGGCGGGGGGTGCGCTGGGAGAGGGGACCTGAGCCATTTCCTGCGCCCTTTCACACCAGAGCTGCACTGAGACATACCAGAGAAGATAAAGGTTTGAGGGATCTCTCCTTTTGACTAATGCGCTTTGCTTGGTATATTGTCATTACTGATTTTGATGCTGTTGTTACTTTTTATTCCTTCATTTTGAAATAACTTTTTTTTTTTTCCTACTTTGCTGGTACTAAATCTGTCCAACTTTCTGGGTTTTTGTCCTCCTTATTGCTTACATCTTTATAGAAAAGGGAATCTAGCTTCTGTTTTGCCATCTACTCCTAGGTCCCTCTACTCACCTCTTATCTCCACACCCTCTCCTGTCTTCCTGTCAGAACCAATACCCAGAAGTAAAAGACTCTCAGGCTGCCCTAATTCTTCTGTATTATTACAAGAAGGTGTGCAAAGTCTCTAGCGTTCTTCTAGCATACAGTTGGTACTGTTTTATATATGTCCTTTAAGCCTCTGTTACCCACTGGCATTTATGAGGCTCTCGAGATCTATGTGATCTTTATAAATCTGCTAACCCTATTTCATTCTCCTTCTGTCTCCCTACCTCCCTAATTCCCCAGTGACCTTTTATTCCCAAACAGTACTGGGGGTACATTTAAGACCTGCATGTTGTATACACATTGCTGATTAATTCTAAATTTTGGCATATGGACATAGAGGTAACTCATGAGTTCAAAGCCTTCAGAACAGAAAATATCAAAACTTTGCATTTCATTTACTGTGTTTAACACGGATACTAGCACTGATTATATTATGGTAACAAAGATAATGTGATTGTTTGGTTCAAATACCTCCCATGATGTGCCAGAACTGAAAACTCTCAAGGGTCATTACAGATTCAAGGAGGACAACCCAGGATGATGCCACTTCCAAAGGGTCCCAGATAACAGAAAGAAACATTGTCCTGACATCAGGCCAAGAATTAAATAACATTAGTAATAACAAAGGAGTAGAAATGAGAAAATATTCAAAAAGCCAGACACAAATATCACCACCACAGGGGAATTCAGAGAAAAGGGAAATAGAGCAAACTGAAACTCAAACACCAGAACTCTTTGAGATGGTAACTAAAGCAGATCTAGTAAAATGGAAATCAGAACTCATCTCTGAGATCAAAACAGAGATATTGTCCACAATGAAGGACATCATTAAAGAAGAGATCAGCGAGATGATAGAATCCAAAATAGCAGAAGCAATGGAACCATTTAAACAGCTTCAAGTAGAGCTCGAGGTGATGATGAAGGAATACGAAAGTTTGCAAAGTAGGATGAATGAAGCAGAGCATCAAATCTCAGACCTACAGGATAGCATAGCAGCCAACGAACAGGAAAGACATAATCTATGGAAAAGGGCAAAGGACCATGAGAAATCAATCCAACAGCTTCTAGATGACTCAAAGAAAAATAACATAAGACTAATTGGAGTCACTGAGGAAGCAGGTGACAGTACAAAAGACATTAAAAAAGATGTCAGAGATAATGGCAGAAAACTTCACAGGAAAAGAACTGGACATACAGATAAATGAGGCCTATAGAACTTTAAAAGGCTGTGACATAAAAATATCTACACCTAGACATATAATTATCAAGGTTCCAGATACACAACAAAAGAATGAAACACTGAAAGCAGTTACAGATAGGAAGAAAATCACCTACAAAGGGAAGTCCATTAGAATCAAAGCAGACTTTTCAACACAAACACTCAATACAAGGAGAGCCTGGAGGGAACTGTTTCAAGCACTGCAGGAAAACAACCTCCAACGTAGACTGTTATATCCTGCAAAACTATCTTTCAGGATACACGGGGAAATAAGATACTTCCATGATAAAGGACACCTGAAAAACTTCACAAATATGAAACCTGCACTCCCAAACATTCTAAAGAACATCTTGGAAAAAAAACACAGATGGGCTGGAGGATTAGCTCAGTGGTTCCGGCGCCTGCCTCGCAGGCACAAGATCCTGAGTTCGATCCCAGTAACCACATACAATGCTGGGCGTGGAGACTCACACCCACCAGCCATCAATACCACATACCACAGTGCCAGGCATGGTGGCTCACGCCTGTAATCCCAGCACTTGGAAGGCAGACAGGTGAATTGCTGAGTTCGAGGCTTGCCTGGGCTACATAGTGAGCTCAGAGCCAGCCTGAACTACACTACAAAGCAAGACCCTGCCTCAAAAAAACAAAAAAACAAAAAAACCAGAAAATTTCATACCCAAGAGACCCAGCAGAGTGTACTCACTGGGGCAAACAAGAAATTAAATGGAAAAGGGAAAAAGCAAGGAAGAAAAGAACCAAGAATAGGGCAACTTGGCAGCTCTAAATATCTCCATTATCAGTCATAGCCATTAAGGTCAATGGACTCAATGGGCCAATTAAAAGACAGACTAGCAGACTGGATCAAGAAGCAAGATCCTACAATCTCCTGCATACAGGAAACACACCTAATTCAGAAGGAAACCCATAGACTGAAAATAAAGGGTTGGAAATCAATCCTCCACACCACAGGAAACTGCAAAAAAGCAGGAGTGGCTATCTTGTTTGCAGATAAAATAGACTTCAAACCCAAACTGATTAAGAGAGATAAAGGTCACTATATTCTCATACAGGGAACAATCCAAGAGAAAGAAATAACAATCATAAATATTTATGCACCAAAATCTAAAGCAACCAACTATATAAAACAAATATTAGTGGACATGAAAAGCCAGATAACCACTAACACAATAGTAGTAGAGGACTTTAATACTCCACTGTCACAAATTGACAGATCAACTGGACAAAGAATCAATAAGGAAATACTTGAACTAAATCAAACTATTGAGCAAATGGACTTCTTAGATGCCTACAGAATATCTCACCCTACAAAGCCAGAATATACATTCTTCTCAGCTGCTCATGGATCATTCTCCAAAATAGATTACACCCTAGTTCATAGAACAGTCTTAAATAAATGCAAAGGAACTGAAGTTATCTCCTGCATACTATCAGACCATAGTGCTTTGAAAGTGGAGCTGAATAGCAAAAGAAATTCCAAAATCCTCACAAACACATGGAAATTGAACAAAACTCTGTTGACCAATCAATGGGCCACAAAAGAAATTAAACAGTTTCTACAACTAAATGACAACCCCAGTACAACATACAGGAATTCATGGGACACAATGAAAGCAGTTCTACAGGGGAAATTCATAGCACTGAATGCCTACACTCAGAAAATAGAGCAAACTCAAATAAACAATCTAATGATGAATCTCAAACTATTAGAGGAAGAGCAAGACAAACCCAAAGCTAGTACTAGGGAGGAAATTATAAGGATCAGAGCAGAAATTAATGCAATGGAGACAAAGAGAACAATACAAAGAATCAATGAACTGAAGAGTTGGTTCTTTGAAAGGATAAATAAAATCGACAGACCCTTGGCCAACCTTATCAAACAAAGGAAGGAAAAGGCTCAAATCCATGCTATTAGGAATGAAAATGGGGAAATCACTATAGATCCAGTGGCAGTCCAAAGGATAGTAAACATGTATTTTGAACATTTGTACTCCAAAAAGATGGAAAATGTAGAAGAAATAGATTTTTAGACACATATGAAGTTCCAAAGCTGAACAAAGAGGATATAAAAATGTTAAAAAACCTAATATCAATCTGTGAAATTGAAAATGTATTAAAAAACCTACCAACAAAGAAAAGCCCTGGTCCTGATGGCTTCACTGCTGAATTCTACAAAACTTTTACAGAAGTGTTAATGCCACTATTTCTCAATCTTTTTAATGAAATTGAAAGGGAAGCAGTATTTCCCAAATCATTCCTTGAAGCAACCATTACCTTGATTCCAAAGGCAGAGAAAGACCCAACCAAAAAAGAAAACTACAGGCTAATTTCTCTAATGAACATTGATACAAAAACCCTCAATATAATTCTGGCAAACAAAATACAGAGAGTTATCAAGAAAACCATATACCCTGATCAAGTCAGATTTATCCCAGGGATGCAAGGCTGGTTTAACATATGTAAATCAATAAATGTAATACACTATATTAACAGACTCAAGGACAAAAATCATATGATCATCTCAACAGACGCAGAAAAAGCATCTGACAAAATCCAACACCCATTCATTATCAAAGCTGTACAGAGAATCAGAATAGATGAAGTTTATCTCAATCTAATATAAGCTATTTATGAGAAACCAACAGCCAGCATCATACTTAATGGGCAAAAACTGAAAACCTTTTATACTAAGATCAGGAATGAGACAAGGATGCCTGCTATCACCACTCTTGTTCAATACAGTGCTGGAAACATTGCCACAGCAATCAGGCAAGATAAAGAAATAAAAGCAATAAAGATAGGAAAAGAAGAAGTTACAACTGTCATTATTTGCCCATGATATGATTCTCTATATAGAGAATCCTAAAAACTCAACCAAAAGACTGCTAGACTTAATTACCAAATTTAGTAGTGTTGCTGAATACAAGGTTAATGCTCAAATATCAACAGCCTTCGTCTACACAAACAACAGACTCACTGAAAGAGAAATTAGGGAGTCAATCACTTTCACAATAGCACCCAGAAAAATGAAATATCTAGGAATCAGCCTAACAAAGGAAGTGAAAGACCTCTACTCTGAAAACTATAGGATGCTGAAAAATGAGATAGAAAAGGATATCAGAAAGTGGAAAGACACCCCTTGTTCCTGGGAAGGGAGAACCAACATCGTCAAAATGGTTATGTTCCCACAACTACCATACAGATTCAATGCAATTCCAATTGAAATTCCAACACTATACTTCACAGAGCTAGAGAAAGTAATCCAAAAATTCATCTGGAACCACAAAAGACCTAGAACAGCAAAAGCAATTCTAAGCAACAATGACATGTCAGGGAGTATTACAAACCCCAACTTAAAATTGTGCTATAAAGCCACTGTGATAAAAACAGCATGGTACTGGCGGAGTAACAGAACCGAGGACCAGTGGAATAGATTAGAAGATCCAGAAACAACTCCAGATACACTAAGCCACCTTATCTTTGACAAAGGAGCCAAACATCCTCAATGGAGGAAAGGCAGACTCTTTAACAAATGGTGCTGGAAAACCTGGGCTTTACCCTGCCAAAAACTAAAGCTAGACCTAACTCTTTCACCATGTACTAAACTAAGTTCACAATGAATTCGAGACTTAAACATTAGAACAGAAACAATAAACCTGATGGAAAACAGGTTAGGTAAAACTCTTGGAGACATTGGCTTAGGCAGAGACTTTATGAATAAAACCTCTATAGCATGAGAACTAGCAGAAAGAATCAACAAATGGGATCTCATCCTATTAAAAAGCTTCTGCATAGCAAAAGAAACCACTGGCATCTCTAAAAGACAATGAACAACATGAGAAAAAATCTTTAATAGCTGTTTCTCAGACAAAGGGCTACTATCTGCAATATATAAAGAACTTAAACAAATCAGTCCCCCCAAGTTTAACAAAGACCCAATTCAAAAATGGGCATCTGAAATGAACAGACACTTCTCAGAGGCAGAAGTCAAAGCAGCTAAGCATATGAAGAAATGTTCAACATCACTGGTCATTTGAGAGAGGCAAATGAAAACAACACTGAAATTTCATCTCACTCCACAAAGAATGGCTGCTATTGTGAGATCAACCAACCATAAATGCTGGCGAGGCTGTGAGGAGAAAGGAACCCTTCTCCAGTGTTGGTGGGATTGTAGACTTGTGCAACCATTATGGAGATTAGTGTGGAGATTCCTCAGAAAACTAGAACTAGAGGTCCCATTTGACCCTGCTATTCCCCTGCTAGGAATATACTCAAAGGAATTTTAAAAGTCACACTGGAAAGACATATGTGCACCCTTGTTCATACCAGCTCAGTTTGTGATAGCCCAAGCTTGGAAACAACCCAAATGCCCATCAACTGGAGACTGGATAAAGATGTGTGTGTTAAAAAAAAAAAAAAAATAGTCCGGTGGACTGAGGAACGAGCGGGGGCAGACCGGACCCAGCAGCTCTGGGCCCGCCGTGCCGTGCTTCCGGCGGACTGGGGAACCAGCCTCGGGCGGACCGGACCCAGCAGCTCCGGGCCCGCCGTGCCGTGTTTCAAGTGGACTAAGGTACGAGTGGGGGTGGACCAGACCCAGCAGCTCCGGGCCCACTGTGCCGTGCTTCCGGGGGACTGGGGAACGAGCAGTGGGCGGATCGGACCCAGCAGCTCCGGGCCCACCATGCTGTGCTTCCAGCGGACTGGGAAACCAGCCTTGGGCGGACCGGACCCAGCGGATGCGGCCCGCCGTGCCGTGCTTCCGGTGGACTGAGGGAGCAGCACACGGACCCGGCTGCAGGGTGCAGTCCATTTCCAGTGGACTGAAGGCCGCCCACCAGCCCACTGTATCCCAGAGCTGTGCAGTGAGGAGTCAGACATAGAGGTAACTCATAAGCTCAAAGTATCCAGTATAGAATCTAACAAACCTGCTTATCTTATTTACTGTGTTTAATACCGATATTGGCATTTATTGTATTATGGTAACAAACATGATGTGATTGTTCTGCTCAAATACCTACCATGATGTGTCAGGAGTGAGAACTCTCAAGGGTTATTACAGATTCAAGGAGGACCCCCCAAGAAAGTGCTGCTTCCAAAGGGCCCCAGATAATAGAAAGAGATCTGCAAC
>PVIC010013699.1:0-37684 GCA_004025085.1 Thryonomys swinderianus | reverse complement strand
TGTGTGTGTGTGTGTGTGTTAAAGGAAATGGTGAACTCAGGGTTTAAAAAAAAAGGTAGAAAATAGAGAAATGAATGGGTGTGAGGGGAATTACCCAGGGATAACCACCATTAATGTTCTATGTATTTCTTTCCATTGATTTATGATGCAGAAAGTACACTCTCGTGGTTTACTTGGAAACATTATCTTTTTTGCTTCTTAGTATTTATAATGTGAAACTTCCCCTATAGTATTAGACAGACTTTGGTAAAGTTGTATTTAATACTACATGTTTTTCCAAATTCTGGTTGCACTATTATTCACTTGACATTTCTTTTTTGTTTCTATGCCAACACTTTTCACACTATTTTTTTTCTTTTGTACTGATTAATAAACCCAAGGACTTCACACTGAGCTACATCCCTAGCTTTAGGGAATTTTTTTTCGGGGGGGAGTGGGGTACCAGGGATCAAACTCACCACCAGGTGGTGGCGCCAGTGAACTCAATCCCTGGCTACATCTTTAGCTTTAATTTTTTTAAATTTAATATTCAAAAAAGTTTAATAATCATTTATTTGCAGTACTGGGGATTTGCACTAAGGTACATTCTCAGCCCTTCTTTTGTTTTAAATTCAGAGATAGGGTCTCATTAAGTTGCTAATTGTCCAGGCTAAGCTTGAACTTCTAATCTTCCTGCCTCAGTCTCCCAGAGTGATGGGATTACAGGCTTGTGCTGCCACACTGGCTTTATTTTTTTTATTTTTGAGACAGAGTCCAGGCTGAGCTCAAAATTGAGGATTGATGGCCCTCTTAACAGTGTATTCAGCGATCTGAATAAACTCATGTCTTCCCTTTATTCTCTGTGTCACCTGCCCTTTATCTGCTGTCTGGCACCTTTTATAGATGAGTGTCCTTTTGCATTTTTCTTTTTTAAACCACATCTTTGATAGATTCTTATGTAGGAAATTACAACGTCAAAAAATGAAAATTCTTTTAAGGCTTTTGATGCATCTTGCATAACTGTTTTCCAGGAATGTCATTCCAGCATCATATAAAAGTACCTATGAATTAAACTCTTCCTAGACATCGCTTATTAACTTTTTCCCATGTTAAAATGTTTCATATTCTCATGTACGTTCTTTGATACTAAGAAGAAACAGTTTCAATATTTTTATTTTAAGGCATTGGTTCTTTTCTTCCTGATTTTTTACAAATACGTGCACTCCCCATGAATAGATAAAATGTATTACCCATTTATATTTTTAATTTTGTTGAAAGTGTTATTTTATATGTGTTATTTAATTTTGTATGGAGGGGACTGTTTTTAAAGTATAAATAGGAATTTCCTTGTATGACTTCTTTTAGTTGTTTATTGATTAGAGTTTTGCCATTTAAAAAATTTTAATTTATTTTTGGCAGGACTAGGGATTAATTGCAGAGATTTTGCGTGCTAGGCAAAGATCCTTCCACTGAACTACATCTCCACCTCAAGTCTTAATTGTTATAATTATTTAATTATAATTATTCTTATATCAATTAAAAAGTTGATTATATTTGATTCTTAATTCTACTTGGATTTTTTTTAATTCTGCAGTACTGGGGATTGAACTTAAGGTCTTTGCATAGAGCTACATCCCCAGACCATTTTTAATTTTTTTTTTTTGAGACAGGATCTCGCTTTGTAGTTCAGGTTGGCCTTGAGCTCCCTATGTAGCCCAGGCAAATCTCAAACTCAGCAATCCTCCTGCCTCTGCCTCCCAAGTGCTGGGATTAGAGGCTTGAGCCACCACGCCCGGCCCATTTTTAATTTTTTATAGGGTCTCGCTAAACTGCTCAATTGCCTAGGCTGGTCTTGAACTTGCAGCCCTCCTGCCTTAGTCTCCCAGAGTCGTGGGGTTACAGATGTGGCCTCATTGTGCCTCTTTCTGTAGTTCTCACTTTGTCTGAAGGAAACATGAAAAAACCAGCTGTCTTAAGTCAGATGAATTGACTCAGCCTCATTGATCAATAGCTCCCCATGCAGGGCAGCCAAAGACCTCACAGTCATTTCTTCTCATCAACAGTTTGGAATGTGGGAACTAGAGCCTGCAATTCAAATCTCTGTGGTCTTCTTTCTTATCTACTTATTTAAAGTCAGGTGTGCCGGGCATGGTGGCTCAGGCCTGTAATCCCAGCACTCAGGAGGCAGAGACAGGTGGATTGCTGAGTTCCAGGCTTGCCTGGGCTACATAGTGATCTCAGGGCCAGCCTGAACTACAAAGTGAGACCCTGTCTCAATAAAATAAAATAAAATAAAATAAAATAAAATAAAATAAAATAAAAATAAAGACAGGTGTGGCTATGTAGCTCTCTTACTTTTCTCTCACTGCTGAGACAAAGTACCCAACACCCAAAGTTGAAGAAGGAAAGGTTTATGTAGCTCACAGTGTGTAGAAGTTTCAGTGTATAATCAGCTGGCTCCAAGGCAGAAGAGTAACAATTCATGGCAGCAGAAGACAGCACAGGCAGCAAGGGACCTTAACCGCAGCTTCTTGCCTGTTTTTATTATTATCCAGACTACTTAGGGCAAGTAGCCCTCACAGTCTTAATCTAGTGCCCTTGAGCCTAACGTTGTACTATGAATCAATTCTAGTGTCACACACTGTAGATCCAGCCACCTCTAAAAAAGTTCCACCTTATTCACATGAGGCTTTGGAGGGTGTTATGGTTTGTGTGTAAATGTTACCCAAAGCCTCATGTAGATGAGGTGGGATTTTCCTTTACCCAAATAGTTGAATGTGGAAAGTGTGATTACTAAAACACTACACGTGAGTCATTGGTTTGGCACTGTCTTAAGCCCTGTAGTCTGAATAAGATAAAAAGGGCAAAAAGATGCTGTTAAATGTTCTTGTTGCTTTTGCTGTCTTGTGTTGCCGTGAACCAAAGTACTCTCTCTTATCTTTGGTGCCTGTGTGAGCCATGTTTCTGCTCTGAGATGCCTGTTTGCCATCCTAGCAGTGGAACCAGCTGACTATGGAATGAAACCTCTACTAATTCTAAGGCAAATAATCCCCTTCCCTCTAACTTTAGGTGGGAGGTATTTTGTCTCAACAATGACAATAACTAAGTAACTAACACACACAGTGGGCCATTTAAACACCAGCCCTAACAGTAGACCAGGCTCATAATCCTCCATTTTCACCGTCAGGAGTGCTGAGGTCACAGGCATGCATGATCATGCTTGGTTTGTAGTCTTCTTCTCATATAAAACTGCAGATCAAAGTGGCTTTACATATCTCACAGGGTAAATGTTAGGAAGGTTTATGAGCCTACATGATCTAAGTATGGTCTCTGAGGTGCTCCAGCTGGGACCAAGACACTAAGTGATCTTGTGAAACATTACTTAGAACAGGAGCTTTCACTACTGAAAACCATTCCCAAATTCTTGGTATGACCGGGAGGCCCTCTTGTCTTGACTCCTGCCTTCTACTCTCATTCACCTCTCTCACTGACCTCTGGTTCAGTCTGTTTTAGCCACAGGCCTCATTCAATGATTCTTCTGGAAATCTGTTTCCCTCTTTCTGGAATATCCTTTTATGGTCTCATGTGGCCCAGTTCCTCATTTCATTCAAATTATCCCAAATGTCATCTCCCCAGATCTTCCCTTGATCACTGTAGTAAAACAGCAGCTTCAGTCCCTCTTGATTCCTTGCTTTCCTCATAGCACTTAACTCTGACATTTTATTCCCAAACATGTGTATTTTCTTCATGTTAGAATGTAAGCTCTGTGAAGGCAGAAATGGACACAGGACTTGGAGACAGAGAGGCTCATTGTGTCAGCCAGCAGAAAAATTAATAGCTAGGATCACACTAAAGCCAAGGTTTAGCTTCTTACCTCTCAAGGTGACGTTGATGGTGGAACAGTTTTTGTAAACTTTCTTTTCCAGAGCATCATATATAGAGGTGAGTCAGAATGTAGTTTTGGAAGCCTGTGGGAGATGGGAAGAGGATGCAGCCAGAACCCTCGTGGCAAGCTCCAGTTCTCCACGAGGCCCACAGCAAAAGGATTAACACACAACAAAATTGGAACCTTGAGAGAAAGGCTGAGCCCAGGCTTGACTCTTGCTACTTTGAGCAGTAGCAGCAGGAGATGGAGGCCCAATACCATCCCCCCAGCTCACCACATTTTATTTGGTACCAAGCCTTCACACCCAGAGTCATAACATGCATAGAAGTAGGGAAGGTACCCACAATAATACCTACTGTTAAAGATCTCATAGGGCAGGGCAGTATGAGATTACTGTCAGCCAGTAATCTTTGTGCAGTAATCCTTGTAGTTAAAGACCCCATGGGGGGGCACATATCCACCAATAATCCTGGTGAATAATCCTTGTAGTTGAAGATTGCACAGGGCAAAGCATCTGTCCCCAGTAATACCAGTAGTTGATCCCGCAGGGCAGGGCAAATATGCATAAGTCATCCGCTGTTCCAAAAGAAACCCATGAAATGCCATTCTTCATCTGCTACCTGTAAGATTTCAGACGTTAAATAAGAATCAAATATTTTTCAGTGTTCTTAGGAGGGTTAAAGGAGACAGCTGTTAAGGTACCTAGTAGGATAGGTTCATAGCAGTATTCACTAAATAACTTTTATTATCCTTTATCTGTTAGTTTTTGTGTTGTGCTAGAAATTTAACAAGAGACCCTGAGGAGGGTCTCTCTTCTGAGAGACAATTTACCACTGAGTTATATCCGCAGCCATATTTATCTGTTAAATGGGGACAGTGCCTAATTACCATCCCAGGCTATAAAGTTCTTAGCGTAGAACTGTAAGTTGGAACACTTCTGTTACATCCTATTTTTCATTTTAGGAGCCAGGAGCATACTTTTGCAGGGCCTGTTCTAATGTTCCCTATGAAAGCCCGGCCATGGCCTTCTTCATCCTAGGGATGCATCTTAAGAACCACAGGCGTTCTTTGAAGTGTTCTCTGATTTTTCTCTTCTCTGGGGTTGCACGTTTCAAGGGTTATGGGTGTTTTTCATCAGGAAGTCTCTGATCTGCACCTGACTGGGTAGCCCTGCAGAAGGCAGCGCGCCAGTCACCACGCCCAGCCTGCAGTCCTGCTGCAGTGCCCGCCAGCCAACGATCCAAAGAAGCGGGTCGTCAGCGGCTTGACAGGCCAATCAGGAGAAGTTTGGCCCTTTTCAGTTTCCGTCCGCTCACTAGGAGGCGCTGCGGCGGCGACGGCTGCCGGCCAGTAGTGGGTCCGGCAGTTGGGCTGCGGACAGAGTCTGCTCGTGACCATGGAGCGGGGCTCTGAACCTGGGGCCGTGAGGCGGCACCGCGTGGGAATCGAGCACAGGGAAGGACCGGCAGCCACGCCGCAACCGGAGAGGGAGGCGCCGGCGCAGGTGGACGCCTTCCGCGGTGTCCTGAGGACGCGGAAGAGGAGCGCGGCGGGCGGCGCGAGCCGGGGCGCGGGCACCGGGCTGTCCGAGGCGCGCGCCGCGCTGGGGCTCGCGCTCTACCTGCTCGGGCTCTGGGCGCTCGTGCAGCTTTCGCTGCGGCAGCTGGTGCTGCGCCGGCCCGCGGGGCACCGCGGCGAGTTCGACGCGCGCCAGGCAAGGTACCGGGCGCCGCAGCCGCCGGCACAGCTCGGAGTCCCTCCGCGGCCCGGCCCGCGCTCCCGAGGGCAGTGGGTGGCCTTGCGCCTTCTCCTGCTGGGTTGTGAATTGCTGAGTTGGGGGGGGGGGGAGCGTGTGCTCCGGTTTAGCCGTCCCCGGTTTAGCTCAGGGACAGATTGGAGTGTCCGGGCGGGCGCGGTGAGGTTGCCAGTTCACCTCTGTTCAGCCCTGCGGACAGATGCTTTGGTTATTAGTCACCCCCATCCAGGCCCCAGAGCAGTTTCCACTTGATTAGCACTCGTGCCTTTCAGTTGAAATGAAGCGGAGGGAACTGTCAGTGCCTCCCTTTGGTGGAGAGTATTAGGGGAGGTGGTTGGAAGGGGCCACTGTACGTGCAGGCTTTCTGAGGATTGTAGTCCCCAGAAGTTTGGTGGAGACGGTTCGTTCCGATTCTGCACACAGTTTTGCCCATCAGATTGTCTTGGGGCCCCTGGATTAGTGATCGTTTAAGTTTGACATTTTCAAAAGACCTACTGATGGGAAAGGTGATTAAGTAAAAAATACCGTTAAATGTGTAAAACCATAAAGAGTTTTTGGACCCTGTCCCCTTTTTTCTTGCAGCAAAAAGACAAAAATATTTTGTTTTAATTAGAGGTATAGTAGGTTGGCCTAAATTGAAGTTATTAGGTCCGGTGTGCACAGATTACTTACTTCACTATCTGAAGTCTTTTTTTGTTTAGCCTCTTGATTGTCCTTGGTTATAGTTTTCTGGCACTTAGAATTCGTAACCTAGAGGCCCACTAAAGCTGTATTCTGCCCAATCTGGCCTTCAGAAGTCACACATTTTGAAAATGACCCCTAGTCTTTATATTTTTATGATAAGGTTATTAGCAGTTGGGAGTCAGGTGGGTGGAGAACAGTTGAAGGTGAAAACTCCTGAGAGGCAAAATGATGTAACTATAAAAAGGCTTTTCTCAGGGTGTGTTTTACACGAGCGGTTGAAGAACTAAGATTTTTGGAAGGGGGAGAAGTGTGCTAAGTGTTAGTTTTAATCCACAAGTGTTTGTCATCATTCTTTTGGTTGTTTCCAGGGATTATCTTGAACATATAACAGCCGTTGGCCCCAGAACTACAGGAAGTCCAGAAAATGAAATTCTGACTGTGCAGTACCTTTTGGAACAGATTAAACTCATTGAAGTTCAAAGCAGCAGTGCTCACAAGATTTCAGTAGATGTGCAACGGCCCACAGGCTCCTTTAGCATTGACTTCTTGGGAGGTTTCACGAGCTACTATGCCAATATCACCAACGTCGTGGTAAAGCTCGAACCCAGAGATGGAGCCCAGCATGCTGTCCTGGCTAACTGCCATTTTGACTCAGTTCCGAGTTCACCAGGTGTGTATTTGTATTGCATTCATTTGAACTCATTGCAGGGCAGAGAGTTTATTAAGACAATCCCAAACTCCTTCAACAGTTGTGGGGCCATTTTTGTGGTTAAACCTTCTTTCATTCTGTGAGCAGGTAGGATCATTAGTGTCAGTATGGAATCTAATCATTCATTATTCTCACAAGTGCTTATTATCATTATTAACATACTACCGGCAACTCTGTCAAATACTTGACGTGAAGTGTAGCTTTATCAGTGTTACCAACAGTGTGTATGGCCTGTGTCTTAGAATCAGATCCTGTTGCTTCAAATGTTTATGCAGCTAATTGTTACAGAAGGCTTTGGGAAGACCAGGTAAAGGACAGTCTCTGACTTTAAGGGGTGCAGAGGTTGGAGGACTTCCTTGCTAGTAGTTTTTCTTAACCCGTGGAGTGAGAATTTTGGTCCACTGGGAGTGTGGCATATTGTTAGAGATCAATTTAAATTCTTGCTCTGGAAAAAATATGGGCAAAGTAGAATATCGTTCTTGATGTTTAGGACAGTGCCTGGTCATCATAATTGTCAAATGAATGACAATCCCTGAGATTAATTCCACTTACAAAATTAAGAACCTTAGGGAAGTGTTTTCAGTAGGTAAGGTAGGTAGGTGACAAGAGTGTGTAGCCTTTACAATGGTGTTGCAGTATTTTAAGCCTGAGATGGCATCCTCATTTGACACTGGAGTAGGTTTAGCTGGTCACTACTAATGACAGGTGGAATTGGGGTCAGATGCTGGGTTTCCTGCCTAGGCAGTTCTTGGAGCAGCATTTGGATGGAAGGAAAAGTTTTGGAATCTAGCTAATGACCCTTTCAGAAGATTTCTTAACCGAGGGATCCGTCAGTTTCTCACCTGTTCAATGGAAACATAATAATAATTTCCTAATAGTGTTGCTCAAAGGATTAAAATATCCTAGAATAACATCTTTTGGGAATTTTTTCTTACCATTTTTTCTTTTGGAACTGATTTTTAAATATTAATGCTTTTAAATTACTTGAATTGGTAGCAGCTCCAGTGTAGTCACATAAAATGTAAAATTTATTTGCTTGATGAAGCAATTCAGATGAAAATTATCTTTAATTAGAAAGCTAGACAATTACATTTAAGTTGTACTTTGCTTTTTCAAAAGTTAATATGCTCGTAGTTCATTGTATAAAAGCAGAAGTATCTGTATTCTGAGGAAACTAGTGGTTGATATTTGTGGTCATTTCAAAGAAATAATAAATGTCATCATGTAATAGCATCATTATTATGACACTCAGATTCTGGAAAGGTGCAAATAAATACCTTGGTTGCTGAATAACAGCCATGTAGTATGTATATGCAAGTATCAGAAACTGGTGTAGAGGAAGAAAAAATAATTTTTCCTGTATCCTTCATAATTTTTAGTTGGCATAGACCCCTAAATTGTAAAAAAGATAGATTAATAGGAAAAAGTTAATTGCTGTGTATATATATCTGACATATATGTGGGTGATAATCCCAGGAAAGTGGGTCAGTTTCAGGCATGTGTAGCATCTTCAGCAAAGAGCAGTGCCTTTTTGGAGAAGTGACAAGAGAAGGAAGAAGGATTTTGAGTGAATCTCTGTGGTCAGCAAGTTGTGAGAAGG
Source organism: Thryonomys swinderianus (assembly GCA_004025085.1). Taxonomy (NCBI): domain Eukaryota; kingdom Metazoa; phylum Chordata; class Mammalia; order Rodentia; family Thryonomyidae; genus Thryonomys; species Thryonomys swinderianus. The sequence continues at coordinate 29,070 of PVIC010013699.1, read as the reverse complement.
CACATACACGATATAGTAAATAAAGGCTGGTTAGTAATGTTGTTGTCTAAAAGATAGATTTCTTCTGATGCTTTCTGTAGACCAAGTTGTCTTTGGTGATCAAACCTTGCCCTTTCTGGTAGAGGGGCAGGACAGACAGTTTTTCTTGTACTATCAATCCATTTCTTGGAAAGACATATTTAGTTACCCTTCATAAACACAGTGCCAAATGTTATAAAATTAGAGTCCATTAATTAAAAGATGACATTCTTATGAACCATTAGAACCCATGTTTACATAACATTTTATGGAAACAACCTTGTCAATAGTCTCAAGGAAATTTCTGTCAGTAGTAAGTTTTTAGAAATAATCTTTAAAAAGCAGGATGTATCATGTACAGGTACAAATTCCCATGATGAATGTTATCATTATGCATATCTAAATGTACCAGTAAAATAAAAAGAAAAAAACACTTACATGTTCATCAGATAGGCTATCATCCAAATCCTTTTATTGGATTATCTAATTGAAGCATGAGTTTTTCTCTGTTTTTCTGTCTTTCTGTGAGGCTGAGGTTTGTTTGGGGAGGTTTTTTTTTTTTGAGACAGGGTCTTGCTTTGTAGTTCAGACTGGCCCTGAGCTCACTATGTAGCCCAGGCAAGCTTGGAACTCAGCAGTCCTCCTGCCTTTGCCTCCCGAGTGCTGGGATTACAGATGTGAGCCACCACACCTGGCACTGTGGTATGTGGTACTGATTGCTGGTGGGCTAGAGTCATCAAGCCTGGTATTGTATGTGGTTACCGGGGATCAAACTTGGGGAACTTCGGACCTTGTGCTTAGAAGGTAGGCACCAGAAACACTGAGCTAAATCCCTGCCCTGTTTGGGGAGTTTTGAGACAGGGTTTCACTGTGTGATTCAGGCTAGCCTTTAAACTCACTCTTAAGACCAGACTGGCCTTGAACTCAGAGATTCTCCTCCCTCAACCTCCACATGTTGGGGATTCCAGGCCTGTGCCCAGCTCCTGGCTTGATGGTGGGGTTTGAACCAGGTCTCGTGCATGTTAGGTAAGTACTCTGCTGTTGAGCGACATCCCCAGTCCCATGACTGTCGTTTTGAAAGTTCTTAGCAGTGTATCTGGAACTCAGGAACTGATACCAGTTTGGAGTAATATTACCCGTAGAAAGGCCTTAATTATCTTTATGGGTCTGTTGTATACTTCTCTAGGTCATTGATATAAGAGACATTGAGTTATTTTGGGGGTGGCTTCAATTTCAGTGTTAATTTTAAGTAGAAAGGGTAGTTTGTTAATGACTCAACCTGTTTAAATACTATACAGTCCAGTTTCAGTTTGTTAAAGGTATTTAATTTTTCCATAGTTCTCTTCTAAGATAGAGTAAGGGAAAATAAATGGATAATTTAACTTTTTAATTAATCTTTTAAAGATAGTTACCATTCAATTTCATTTTTACTTTAAGTAAAGAAAAATTTTGTTTGCTTTTTACTTTCAAGTAACTCATAAAGTAAAAAAACCATTTGGTTTCTAGAAAGTGACACTATTTACCGTGTCTCTCTTGATGGTAGAAACTCGTATTTGTGCTTCACTTTGACTAAAATACAATCCAGTCATCACCACTAAGACAGTGTTTCTTCTTGAGTAGGACTAGAGCTTGGAATTTAACACAGCCTGAACAGGCATTTTATTTAGCTGGTACAGGGCTTTCTTTCAGTTTATAAAGAGAAGGAAAAATGATCACTGAATGGCTCCCAGGTGTTGGGCACTGGGTGTTGTGTGTAATCTTTGCAACAAACCTGTACTTGCTCTGTAGACAAGTAAATAGTGGAGTAAAGCAGAGCTATGGTTTGCCTCTAAATATTTCCTGCTCTCCAGTCCCCACTAAACTCCATAGTACCTCTCCTGGTACAGAGGCCCAGAAATGCCATTGCCTGAGTTATTATAGTATTTATTTTGAATCTTCTTTAAAGCTATTGTGGAAAGTTACAGAAAAACAGTTAAAGAAAAGTTAAAGAAAAACAGTTAAATCCATCTATTACTGAGGTTCAACAGTCCAGTCTTCTTTTGTACCTCAGCCTTCCCAGCCCTTGATTATTCTGAAGTAGATCTTAGTTGTGTTAGTTCCCAGGAAACTGTTGGAGTCTGTATGGCTGAAAGAGAAGCGTTGTTTTTGACATGTTAACAATACCTTGAGTTACTGCACCTTTAAAACAACATTAAAGTTGAGGATGAAGCTCAGCTGTAGAGTGTTTTGTCTGGTGTGCAGTGGGTCCTGGGTTTGATCTCCAGCATAGTAAAACATCTTCCCCTCTCTGAAAAACTTAATTCCTGAGTACCATCGAACAGCTAGTCAAGTTCTTTTCTTCTTCCAATGATTTAGAGAAAACAAGGCACCAGAACCCTGAGCTAAATCCCCTGCCTGAGAAATCAAGGCACTGAAGTCTTCTTTATCTGCTAGTTAACATACAAAATTTCTGAATTAAGAGGGTAGGAGATATGACCAAGTTCACTACTTTTTCATTGCAAGACTTGCAATGATACAACTGAAGTCACTATTCTCCTTTCCTCCGTCTTACTAGATAGTTGTATTCATTGTACTTTTTCATCACCTGATCTCCTTGGAAAAACATTAAAAAAATCCTATACTGTCCAAACTGATCTGTCTATAATGGAATTATCTGTAGCTTTTATGATTTTTATAAGAAAATGAGAGTAGGTGGGTTGGGAGATGGAGGAAGCCGTATGTTTCGGAAATGAGTTTAATACAGAGGATATTAATAAGGATAAAGGATGACACAGATGGCCTTGGGTTGCTAGAATGCCAGTTTTTAGTATGACTTTGTATTTCACTTGGTTGATTGCTTTAGCAGATACTGAATGTTTTCAGCCTGCCAGGCAGAGTCCTGGGTACTGCTGGTACATCAGTGAACAAACCAGACAAAACACTTTGTAGGGCTTATCCCTAGTGAGTGTACCTGTCGCCTGGTGACGACAGAGCTGTGCTCCTGGTCACGTAATTATTGCGATGTTTCTCTGAGGAGACACCACCATCTTTGCCGTAATGCTTCACAATGTAAAAGCTTTGAAATCTGAGAAGCAAATATGTTTTCTTTGATTTGAAGGTGCCAGTGATGATGCAGTTAGTTGTTCAGTGATGCTGGAAGTCCTTCGAGTCTTGTCAACATCTTCAGAAGCTTTACGGCATGCTGTGGTATTTCTCTTCAATGGTGCTGAGGAAAACGTCTTGCAAGTGAGATTCTACTGTTCTGAGTACTAGGCTTGAGTAATGATGCTGATAATAGCTAACGTGCATTTTTATTCATATGGGCAATATCAAAATGATGTCAAAGAAATATTTTATCTTAAACCTATGTAGACATGTTCAGTATTTGAAAAACTCAGTTTAGAACAGGCCATCCTGGCAGTGGGAGCGTTTGATTTGTAAAAATGTTTTGTGGTTCTAGAGATCGAACCCTTGGCCTTTGCACTGAGGTACAGCCCAACTCTTCGTAAACATTTTTAAAGTTTGAGACAGGGCCTTAGTAGTTGCTGAACTGTCCTCGCAGTCCTCCCGGCTTGCCCTGCCTGAGTGCTGGGAGTGCAGTGTGCTCCATCCCTGACTTCCTCCGATTGTCTTTGACCCTGTTGTTCCAGAGATGTTATTAGGCAGGCACACAACATGCCTGTTCAGCTGAATGAGCTGTGTCTTCACCATTTCTGTTCTCTTTGTTCTTTCTTTCACACAGCCTTACACTTAACAAGAGTGTTTTTTAGCATCACTCACAGTAATCGTGTTGTCTCTGTGCTCAGGTTCCCCTGAGCAACCTGCACATGCTTACTATGCATAGAAATACAAAAATCTTCAAGAAATGATTATTTTGTTTTCATATTCTTTTTAGTATATCAAAACCCTAAATAGATGATGCTTCTTTTTCTCCTTAAGGCTAGTCATGGTTTCATTACTCAGCATCCATGGGCCAGCTTGATTCGTGCATTTATTAACCTGGAGGCAGCAGGTGTGGGAGGGAAAGAACTTGTGTTCCAAACAGGTAAGTGAGACTGTGCCCTGTATATTTTAATGCAGTCCTGGTTTTTATGGCAGTGGAAAGTTTCTGAAATTTAACCCCTTTAACTAGCATTCTCTTCAGTGAGCATTCTTTTTTAAGGCATGCAGTGGTTTTAGGTAGTCTTTGTTAAAATTTTTTACCTAAAAATATTACTAGCACGTAACGCTTGTGTGGTGTTTATTATGTACCAAGTATTATTTAAAACATCTTGTGTAAGAATCAAGGTATATCATGTATGGGTAAATTCCTTATGATGAATGTGATCATTTTATATATGTAAAATGTACCAATAAACATTGTAAAAAGAAGAGTTGTGTGTGGCATTATGCCCACCTCTTAACTGAGGATTGAACTCAGTGCCTTTACACTGAGCTATATCCCCATTCCTTTGTTTTTATTTTGAGATAGGTTCTCACTAAGTTGGCTAGGATGGGCGCATACCATGGTGCCCACCTCAACAGTACGAGAAATAAGTACAGTTATTACTCCAGTTTTATAGAAGAGGAAACAAGCCAGAGAGTATAATTTGCTGAAGTGTCACAATTGGTAAGTGACAGAATAGGATTTGAATGTCGGCAGTCCAGGTTCAGAGAGTTTACCCTTAACCACTAGCCAGCCTTGGGGTGAACATTCAACTTTTCTAAGAAAAACAGGTATAAAATGGATTAATGTTAATTTGTCCTCTTTTCTTAGAATTCAAAGCTCATAGATTTGTTAAATCGGGACTGCTAATATCTGACTTTGCAAATTTTATGTTATTTCTTTGTTCCTGAAATTTGGGCAATGTATTTCATCCAGTTATATAACAACATTTGCCAGGAGATTTAATATTGACTAGTGTGTTGAGTAAGATGGGGTAGGAGAAGTAATACGATATGGGAATTTGTAGCACCCTTAAAAGACATGTATTTAAGTTACGCTAAATATGTTTTTTTTTTTTTTTTTTGAGACAGGGTCTCGCTTTGTAGTTCAGGCTGGCTCTGAGCTTACTATGTAGCCCAGGCAAGCCTCGAACTCAGCAATCCTCCTGTCTCTGCCTCCTGAGTGCTGGGATGACAGGTGTGAGCCACCACGCCCGGTGCTAAATATGTTTTTATAACCAAAAGAGTACCATAAAAATTTTCTGTCCAACTTCATATAATTTTTACCCTTCAAATAGATGTATATTTTACTTCTACTAAGCCTTTGAGAATTTCAAGGTCATAAGGTTAGAAGCAGCATGGTTTTGCTTTCTTTCTCTTAAAACTTTATTCCATCTGATGAAGTGAGGCTCTAATATCTACAGGAGTAAGTAGCTGCTCCTTTTTTGTGCATTCCTTCTATTTCTTGGATGTCACTGAGGATAGCAACGTGTGGAGTAACCACCCAGTCAAAAAGCAGCAGCACTGCTGGCTGTAGAGGCATATGCCTGGAATGCCAGCAATGCCAGCACTCAGAAGACTGAGGCAGGAAGATTGCCATGAGTTTGATGCCAGCCTGAGCTACACAGTGAGTTAGGGCCAGCCTCAACTACGGAGTGAGACCCTGCCTCAAAAAGAAAAACGAAAAAAAAGCAGCACAAAATTCTGGAACAAAAGAAGACACTGAGTCTGTCTGTCCTCTGTGAAAATCTCAGGTCCATGTGGGCAGCGATGTGCCTGGGTATTTTCCCTGTCTGAAGTGCTGTGTGACTTTATCTTCAAATTCTAAATTTATTGTCACAGTATCCTCTCTTCATACTCCTGTGTCCTGCATGTAATCCAGGTTGATGTGCTAATCTGTACCTTTGATTTTTTCTTGTGTATTAATATACATATGAATAGTCCAGACAGATCAAAACATGACTGACCTAGGGTTAGCTCGGGGCCAAGTCAGTTCCTCTGACTATTTACATTTATTGAGTACTCATGTGTGCTGTGCCTGACAAAGTCTTTACTCTTCACTACAAGTATGTACTTTTAAATAAAAATGGTACAGCTATGTAAATTTTAGAAATAATTGTATGATCTGGAAGGATATGAGCAAATTTAGTAACAGTCACAGGTGGATGGTGGGTATTTGCTGGTAGAGCTGATTATTCCTGGAGTAAAAGTGGGTGAAATGTCCCTTGTTTCACGAAGTTAAGATTAGAATTGGCATTACTGCTTTACTTACACTCTCTAGTTTTCTGTATTGTGTAAAGTTTCACAGTATGTATGTTATATTAGTAATCAAAACCAGACTTGGGAATCATTAACAGCAGAACTAGTTTCATGTTACTCATTTAAAAATTGTATATTTCAAAATTAAATTTTTTTTGTAGATCATCCTACAGAAATTTGGGAAAATACTCTTTCCTCCTACTTTCAGAGCTTGTTCTTGTGGTTAAAGTGTATATCTGAAAGCTTGGTGCTTTTTAACATTTTGGTGCCTTTCTCATATCCCTGTCACTTCTGGTACCACACCCCACGAAAGCCTAGCTTTCTAGGGCCTGTGTCTTTCAGTAAGCTAGCTGGCATTTCCATGTTTCACTATAAGAGGATAAAGGCCTCTCTTCCCTGCTTCTAGACTTGGAATTGTGCTAGAGAGCATGTACCAGATGCCTCTGTCCTCATCGCCCCTCACACCTTTTTTTTTTTTTTAAACAGGGTCTCACTTTTGTAGCTCAGGCTGGCCCTCAGCTCACTATGGAGCCCAGGCAAGCCTTGAACTCAGCCATCCTCCTGCCCCTGCCTCCCGAGTGCTGGGATTACAGGCTTGAGCCACCAAGCCTGGCCTCCCCCACTTTTTCCCTCTATGGTAATACTTGTTTTGTCTGGGAAATTTTGCATTTAAAACACTTTGTACTCCAACTGTGTGCCATTGTCACTTCTGAAAGAGATGTTTATTTAGGAACTTTTTAGTGATGAGAACAGTTTCTTAAAAGATTGCCTATTTTTTTTTTTTTGAGACAGGGTCTCGCTTTGTAGTTCAGGCTGGCTCTGAGCTCACTATGTAGCCCAGGCAAGCTTTGAATTTAGCAATCTTCCTGTCTCTGCCTCCTGAGTGCTGGGATTACAGGCGTGAGCCACCACGCCTGGCACTGTGGTATGTGGTATTGATTGCTGGTGGGCGTGAGTCTCCACGCTCAGCATTGTATGTGGTTACCGGGGATCGAACTCAGGACCTTGTGCTTGCGAGGCAGGCACCGGAACCACTGAGCTAACCCTCTGGCCCAAGATTACCTAATTTTTTAAAAGAAAAACTAGAATAATTTATCAAAATGGTGACTTAGTCAGAAAGGCTTGATTCAGTAATTGGGACAGTGTAATAAAATTCAAGCTTTTAAAATTTAAACACATTAAAACGGTAGTATATGCTCCTTTAAAAAAGTATATGGTGCTTGTAATCCCACCTTTCCAGGAAGCTGACACAGGAGGATTGCAAGTTGAAGGCCACCCTGGGCAACTTAGTGAGTCTCTGTTTGCAAATAAAATGAAAGGACTAAGGATGTAGTTTGGTGGTACAGCATGGGCCTAGCATGTGAGCATGTATAAATACCTAGGATGACAAAAAAAAACAACAAAAAAGATACTACTAACTTTAGAGGATAGTCAATAAAGAAAATGGTCATAGTATTTTTTTATTCTCTTGTGAAAATACTAGTGTCCCCAGAACAAACTATTGTTACAGGTTAGACTACACTTTTCTGGAATTTTTCTGTGTGTATATTGCATGTGTGTGTGTGTGTGTTAACAGAACATACATGAGATTTCTTACAAAAAAAATGGGATCCTGTTTGCTGCTTCATAACGTTTAGGATGTGTTTTTAAAAAATTACAGCTTTATTGAGTTATAACTCATAGCCTATAACTCAATAATTTACAATGTAAAATGCAGCATTGTGAAGGTAAATTGAGTTATGCAGTCATCATCATCATCTTGAACATTTTTCGTCACACCTGAAAGGAAGCCTTGAACTTACTGGTAGTCACTCTTTTTTCTTGAAGCCCAGGCAACTGCTTGTCAGCTTTCTCTACAGATTTGCCTGTTCTAGATATTTCCTTTAAATGTGGTCTTTTATATGTGGCAGTTTTCTCTCATTACAGTGTTTTTGAGGTTCGCCATGTTGTATCATGTGTCAGTACTTTGTCTTTTCTAATGGTTGAACATCTGTATGTGCCACATTTTGTTTACTCATTGGTTCATTGATATTTGGAATGCCTTCATTTTTAGGCTCTTATGAATAATGCTGCTGTGAGCTTTTATTTGGATCTTTGTATGAGCACACTATTTCCATTTGGGGTAGATACTTAAGGAGTATGCATTTATGTTTAAATTCCTAAGAAATTGCTAACCTATACAATAGTGTTCATTTTTGTTTTGTAATATTGGGGCTTGAAGCCATTCAAAGGCTTTGTCCTTGAATAGGCTAGGCAAGTATTCTGCTGCTGATCTACATCTCCAGCCCTTCCCCCTCCCCTCCCCTCCCCTTTCTTTTCCTTTCCTTTGACAGTGTCTTGCTTTGTAGTTCAGGCTGGCCCTGAGCTCACTATGTAGCTCAGGCAAGCCTCGAACTCAGCAATCCTGCTGTCTCTGCCTCCAGAGTGCTGGGATTACAGGCGTGAGCCACCACGCCTGGCATTTGTGATATAAAAACTAACAAGAAAAAACAAAAACCCCATGACAATTAAAAATAAAAAAGTTCACTTCAGGGCATGTCTCTGCTGTAACTAGTAGACAGCTTGGGCGGACAGAACCCAGTTCTATGTTGATTAATCCCAGCAGCTGACAGCAAATGTACAGCCAGGAAGTGTATAATCCTAGGAAGCTGTGCTTTTAGTTTTGCTGAAGTTGAGGCTGATTTCTTTTTTTTTTTTTTTTTTTGCTTTTTGGAGACAGGGTCTTGCTTTGTAGTTCAGGCTGGCCCTGAGCTCACTATGGTGCCCAGGCAAGCAGCCGCGAACTCAGCAATCCTCCCGTCTCTGCCTCCCAAGTGCTGGGATTACAGGTGTGAGCCACCACGCCCAGCATTATATGTGGTAACCGGGGATCGAACTCAGGTCCTTACATTTGCGAGGCAGGCGCTGGAACCCCTGAGCTAACCCTCCGGCTCTGAGGCTGATTTCTTGCTATGAGGTTGGAATTTGTTTATTTAGCCTGCATTACTCTACATTGGCTTGAACTTGGCTCCTTCCTCTCCTGCTGCTGTGAGCGCCATTTGCCTCACTGTGACACTGGGAGTGGCCAGGTGGAGCAGGCCTACAGCTGCTGAGTTCATAGTTTAGTTGGCCTCTGTGCAAGATTGCCCTCTCCTGGAGGACATCTGAGCCCAAATCACTCAACAGCCACTGTGATCCATTGTGTCCACTGCTCTGTTCCGCTGTGCATTTCTCCATGGAAGCCTCTGGGGTTGCTAGTTGTCACCATCCACCTGCAGATTGTGCCACTTGCTGCCCCCCTCCTCCTCCTGTGTTGAGTTCTCTCATTCTCTTCTTGGGCATCAGTCCTTGTTTCAGGTCCCTTTTAGGTCCTGTGGACCTATATCCTTCCCTTTCTTCTCCATGTTGCTATATTCTAGCATCTGGACACAAATTTCAGAAAGGCTGTTTCTCTTCTGGTTACCAATCTTCCATATTCTTCTTTTGTTGTCCCCCAGTAGTAGTTGTATCAGTTTATACTCCCACCAACAATAGAGAAGTGTTCTTTTCTCCCCACAGCCTTTCTCCCTTGTAATAAGTATTTTGAAATTATATAGCTGTCCTGTTCCCTCCAAATTTTGATCTTAGTTTTAGCATTCATTGATAATCCTTGCCTCATATCATTTTTAGTGTTTGCCATATACTGGGTTTTCTAGCTTCATTCCATCATCTTTTTTTTTTTTTTTTTTTTTTTTGAGACAGGGTCTTGCTTTGTAGTTCAGGCTGGCTCTGAGCTCACTATGGTGCCCAGGCAAGCCTCGAACTCAGCAATCCTCCTGCCTCTGCCTCCCGAGTGCTGGGATGACAGGCATGAGCCACCGCGCCCAGCACTGTGGTATGTGGTGTTGATTGCTGGTGGGTGTGAGTCACCACGCCCAGCATTCTATGTGGTTACCAGGTTCGAACTCAGGACCTTCCACTTGTGAGGCAGGCGCCGGAACCACTGAGCTAAATCTCCGGCCCCCCTTTCATCCCTTTTTTGGCTTTTTTTTAATGTAGGAAAGCATTTTGATAATTTGTTTATAGAGTTATAAATATAATATTCTCAGATTCCCTGAAGTGCAGTTACTTGATCTGTTACATTTGTCAATTCATTGCTAATTCTTTTCTATAACATACAATTCTAAAATCTCAGGGTTACTTCTTCTTATGTCACATTTTGGTTCCTGAATTACTTCATGATTATTATGTCCCAAATGTCTAATTCATTCTGGAATCTGGGCTGAAGTAGTGGCCATTATCAGGGATTACTGACCTCATAGCCAAAGTTAAAGAGAAGGAATGGCTTTTCAGACTGCTCAGTTGAGGGTGGTGTCATCCTGTCATAGGCCAGTGGCCCAAGGCAAGTCTTGTGACCAAGCCTGTAGATAACTGTCTTGGGAATATTATTTACTGATTCACTGAGGAGTCATCACACGTGATGCGCCAAGAGTAAGAATGGGGGTATCCTTTGAAGGGAAGTGTGATTTATCCTCAGAACCTAAAGAGGACACTCCCAATTTCGAAGAACAACCATCTATGTATAGAGATAGGAATATAAAATCATTAATTATGCTAAATTACAAAGCATAGTAAGGAATTCAATGGCATATTGGACAAAATGTTATTAAAATTACTGTTCTAGCAACGTAGGAAAATGCATTTAATATAATGTTAAGTGAGGGTAGTGTGCAAAGTATCCCTTTTGACTAGCTATGTACATGTGATTGTACATTTATAAGAAAATTGAAGATATGAAATTGATAGTAATCTTAGGATGATAAATTAAGCTTTTTATAGATGCCATTATAATTTACTTTTGTCTTTATAATGTTATTTTTCATTCTATAAGTCACATACATATATGAAAGAAGTGTTACAGACAGGGAGATTAAGAAATAAGTTTTGGGGTTGGAGATTTAGCTCAGTGGTTCCAGGGCCTGCCTAGCAAGTGCAAGGTCCTGAGTTCCATCCCACATACAACAATACTGGGTGTGGTGACTCACGCCCACCAGCAGTCAGTACCACATACCACCCGTGCTGGGCATGGTGGCTCACGCCTGTGATCCCAGCACTAGGGAGGCAGAGGCAGGAGGATTGCTGAGTTCGAGGCCTGCCTAGGCTGCATAGTGAGCTCAGGGCCAGCCTGAACTACAAAGTGAGACCCTGTGTCTAAAAAAACAAAAAGAAAAAAGAAAAGAGAAGAAGTTTTGATTATATCTCCAAAACCTTAAGTTCTAGCACAACCACCAAAAGGAAAAGCAAATTAGAGTACATTAAAAAAATTAAGAGGTTAATCTTGTATTGTCATGTTCAATTTCAGGTCCTGAAAATCCTTGGTTGATTCAAGCTTATGTTTCAGCAGCTAAACACCCTTTTGCTTCTGTGGTGGCTCAGGAAGTTTTTCAAAGTGGAATCATTCCTTCAGAGACTGACTTCCGAATCTACAGAGATTTTGGGAATATTCCAGGTATTTTATCAGTGGATATATGCTATTATACAATATTGATTTTCAAATCACCACTGGAAAGTTTGTGATTAAATAGCATTTTTCTGAGAACACATTCTTTTTGTGAGAACTCTCTTCTCTGGCTCTCTCTGTTTCCTTTTTTAAAATCCTTGCTAATTTAAACGTTTGCTTCCTCTGTATCGTCTTGTCCCATAATGTGATAGAAGAGAGAACAGTTGAATAATTTATTCCCAAAAGATGATAACAGGGTCTGCCTTGACTTGCAGTATTGTTTTGCTTTGCCTACTCTATTGGTGACTTTTATTTATTTAGCTCAGAGATAGTGAACCTATTAGAGCCTGAGTGCCAAACTGCAACCCCAAACCCACCTACTTATTGCAAAGTGCCAACATTGTAGTTATCCCTAAATACCAAGGTTTTATTTAGAAAAAACAATTCTAGATTAACATTTGTTGTCTCAAAATAAAAGCACAGTAAAGTGTGTCATGGGTTTGCCACCATTAGGTCAGGTGAAGCTAAATTTGGCTGTGGCCTGCCAAGGATATAGAGAGCAGAGATTTTTTCTTTTTGTGTCACTGGGGACGGAACCCAGGACCTTCTGGATGGTAGGCTAAAGCTCTACCTCTGAGCTACATCCCCTGGCCCTAGAGGGTAAGTTTTTTGTTTTTGTTTTTGTTTTTCTGAGACAGGGTCTTACTTTGTAGTTCAGGCTGGCCCTGATCCCACTGTGTAGCCTAGGCAAGGCTCAAACTCAGCAATCCTTTTGCCTTTACCTCCCAAATGCTGGGCTTACAGGTGTGAACTACTGTACCTGGCACTATAGTATGTGGTACTGATTGCTGAGGGGTGTGAGCCACCACACCCAGTATTGTTTTATATGGTTAGCGGGGACTGAACCAGAGACATTGTGCTTGCTAGGCAGGCACTGGAACCACTGAGCTAAATCTCCGGCTCAGAGGGTGAAGTTTTGCCAACTATACAAACTCATTTGTGTGATGTGTGATGTCTGCCTGTGGGATATTATGCCTCCGTAATTATTCTGTATTGAATTATTTACCATAACTATGGATTTTATGAGAATGTAGAAGAGAATTTGCCATTTGTTCATAAATAAGACAAAGCAGTCATCCTATTTTGACATTTTGTCTTTCTAGGAATTTAATACCTGGCTTCACAAACTCATTTCTTTCCATGATACTGACCACAAAGCAAAACATACAAGAAGCAAATAAATATCCCCATAAGGTCAAGATTGAAACTAACCAGTGCATTTGACTCAGATCTCATCCATCTTGGTTCATAACCAGCATCATGGAGAGAATCAAGTTTGTGAACCAAGGTACCAGTGGATAGGCCGAAGTAAGCTTGATCTTCAAACCAAAGTGACTTTTGTTTCCTTTCTTTTAGGAATAGACTTAGCTTTTATTGAGAATGGATACATTTATCATACCAAGTACGACACAGCAGACAGAATTCTAACAGATTCCATTCAAAGAGCAGGTTGGCACTTAAGTTTGACTTTTATACTATTAAATGAAATATTAGATATGACTTATTGTAAAAAATATTCTGCATTAGAGAAGCACTATGTGATGGAATGAATTAGGGATTTGGAGTCTGAGATATGAATGCTGAAATTTTAGTTTTAACAGTTCAGAACATGTACATATTTACTGTGAGGATTTAAGAAGGGAATTACCAAGGTTTATAGCAAGGTCGCTGAACAATAAGAGTATACCAACACTAAGTTGGAGGTATTAGTAGAACATTGGTGTGGGCAGTTTTCGTGGTGTGGAAAATAGTTACATGGATCCATGGTTGGGGTAGTGTTCCAGGAGCAGGTGAGAACTTACAGGATAGTGAAAGTGCTTTCTAGGGCACTTTAGAAAAGTCAGAGGAAGCTGAGCTGATACTCACATTGGTAGGACTTCATGGACATTCCAAGAATTAACTCGACACCCCATTCTTATCCACCAAATTTCTTCCACTGGCATCTGTCTGCTCAAAGGAGAGGAAGGTAGACATTCCAAGTTGGAACACAGTGTGAGAGGAAAGTGTTTGTGAGTAGGTTGTTGGACTAGTATGAAGTAACATCTTCAGAAATAGAGGGAAGTAAGGTAGAAGGGTAGGAGGGAAAAAATTATAGAAGGTTTTAAAAACCAGCGAGAAGATGCTACAGAAATAAGGCCTCTTTGGTGTTCTGGCTCGATCCACAAATGACTGTGAAGTGTGTCTAAATGTTGGGGGGTGATGCCGCGTGGAGAGGGCTACTATGGTGGAGGCAGCCAAGAATCAGGTCTGTTAGCACTTTATACGCAGAATAAAGAGAACCTAGATTGGTATTGACAAGAATTAGAAGCAAAAGGAAAGCTGGACATGGTGGCACACACCTGTAATCCCAGCCCTCTGGAGGCTGAGGCGGGAGAATCACTTCAAGTTTAAGACTAGCCTGGAGTATATACCAAGATTCTGTCTCAAAATCAAAGGGGGAAAGGAAATTACAGAAGTAAGAAATCTCTCATTAGGGAAAAGGGATGCCGCTGACCCTGGCTAGGCAGCGGGACAAAGTGACACTCATGCAGCTGGCGGTGGTGAGAGAAAACAGACTGGTGTCCTGGCAGACATGGAAGGTGCCAGCCTGGAGAAAAGATCGGGCTGCTGTCAAAAGTGGGCAGATGGCTTTTGCAATGAAAGATGTAGAGAAAACGGTACCAGACTACATGATAGACATGTTTTCTGAACAGTGAAGCAAAGGTTGAGGTTTAAGACTGAGCTTTGAAGAAAGTAATTTTAAATAGATGCCAGTGGAAGAAGTCTGGTGGATAAGAATGGGGTGTCTTGAGTTAAAAAGAGAAAGTCAAGGGTGGACTGAGCAGCAGGGAGAAGTGCAAATCATTCAAGTCTTACTCTTCCTACATTCAGGTTTCAGTGCAGCCAGGTGCGTGCGTGCGTGCGTGCGTGCGTGCGTGTGTGTGTGTGTGTGTGTGTGTATTTAAGTGAGAGCTTGAGGGCAGCCTGGAGAGTAGCCTGTCTCAGAAACAGCTGAAACAAAACTAAACTTTAAATATGGTCACTGCTGCAGACGGCAAATATGTGTTACCGATTTCTGGGGGGCTGGGTCTCCCTGTGGCTCCTTGCTTCTCTCGCTTGGCCGAGCCCTGTCCACCTTCAGGGCCTCCCCTGTTTGGACCTCCGTCACCTGCACACTTCCGCCGGCCGGTCTCCTTGGCGGTACGCAGCTCCCCACCGCGGCCCGGCTGTGCAGGCCATCTCCGCCGGAGCGCAGGCCTCGCCTCCCCCCTGCCACTCCCCTTCCACAGCTCAATTTCCTCTTAATATTAACGCACTGGAAAAACCTGCTCAAAACCTGTTCAAAAACCTGAACTTCAGGGTTTTTGCCTTCTTGGTGCACCACTGAGTTTCTGGTATCTAGCATAGTGTCTGGTAGACTTAATGTATATTAAACAGATGGAGACTAAGATACAATCATTAAGTTGTATAGTTGATCATAGAGAATGGTTCTAATAGAGTGGAAAGACGGAGGTTTTCAATGAGGAAAGAATGGAGTAGGGAGCATGGACTTCGAGACAGGCAGTAAGAAAAGCAGGGGAGAGCAGAAGGACGGCAGCAAGCTTTGCTTCTTCACGCCCTTTGCATTTGCTTATTCAAGTGGTAGATGGTCTCTTTTTGCTTTGTGTACTTGTACCTGTAAATCACATTCAAACCATTCTTCTTTGTTATCTTCCTTACTAATAGGTGACAACATTTTAGCAGTTCTTAAATATTTAGCTACATCTGATATGCTGGCTTTTTCTTCTGAGTATCGTCATGGAAAAATGGTGTTCTTTGATGTGCTTGGCCTGTTTGTCGTTGCTTACCCATGTCGAGTTGGCTCAATAATAAACTACGTGGTGGTGATGGCTGTTGTTTTGTACCTGGGCAAAAAAATGTTGCAGCCCAAGCATAAGAGTAAGTATTCTCTTCTAAGCCACACCTGCTGGCATGGGTATAGGATTCCCTTAAAGTTTTTCAACCAATGCACTTATATCTTCCCAGGTAGTTAAAAATCTTAAGAAAACAATGCCTTATTTATACTGTAAAACATTCTGAAGCAAATAATAAATTGATGTTCTCTTACACTTTTAGGCTTCGTGAGTAGACAATTTTTATGAACTTCATGGAAATAACAGATAGGAAGCAATGAAAGATGGGTTGTATAGATTAACTTTTAATGAAAAGTGCCAGTAAAAATATTTCCTGCTGGGCTTGGTGGCTCATGCCTATAATCCCAGCACTTGGGAGGCTGAGACAGGAGGATTTCTCTTAGTTTAAGGGCAGCCAGGGCCACATAGTCAAAGGCCAGTCTGAACTAGACCCTGTCTCAAAAAATAAAGTAAGTTGGGTCAGGGATTTAGCTCAGCTCTCATTAGTCTGCCTGGCGAGTGCAAGGTCCCTGGTTCGATCCCGGTAACCACATGCAATGATATGATATTGGGCGTGGTGACTCATGCCCACCAGCAATCACTACCATACCCCACAGTGCTGGGTGTGGTGGCTCAGGCCTATAATTCCAGCACTCAGAAGGCAGAGGCAGGATTGCTGAGTTCGAGGCTTGCCTGGGCTACATAGTGAGCTCATGGCCAGCCTGAACTACAAAGCGAGATCCTGTTTCCAAAAAAAGAAAAATAAAGTAAGTCCTTTTCATTTCATAGATGAGTAGCACACTATTTTGAGGTGTGAATGAATTGCATTTGATTAAATTTGTTCCTCCTGATTGAAATGTTTCTGCTTGACATGTTTTAGACTCTCAAGTTGTTACGTGCTGTTAAAAAAATATTTAGCACTAATTTAAGCAATTCATAATCACTATTTTCTCCATGTTTGCATTTTCCTATTAGATATTTTATATGAAACTTTGCCTTCCATCCTTGCTAATATTTTTATACATGAAATATTGCAAAGTTGATGAAGATTAAAACTATCCATTTGTTCAATAAATGTTCCTTGAATATCATTCTTTGATATTTTTCCTTTATTTAAAAATCTTCAGTGCTAGGATATCCCAGTATTTTTCATTTAAGTGGTAAATATTTCAACACTTGCCCCTTTAACTCTACTGTTTATGTCGTGGATTTAATGAATATGGTGACGTCCAACTTTTGATTTCTCTTCACCAGCTGTTAGTTACACGAAGGACTTCTTGTGTGGACTTGCCATCAGTTTCATTAGCTGGTTCACTAGCCTTGTTTCGGTTCTCATCATAGCAGTATTCGTCTCTCTTATTGGACAGTCTCTGTCATGGTACAACCACTTCTACATCTCTGTGTGTCTGTATGGAACTGCAGCTGCAGCCAAAATAATATTCGTACATACCCTTGCAAAAAGGTTTTATTACACGGTAAGTAATAGGCATGTTTGTTATTCTTACTTTTCTGCTTTCAAGGATTAAAAAGGAAGTCAACTGAGATTAACTGTATTTGGTCTTTTGAGCTATTAGGGATCATTCAACATGGTTATAGAAAACATTTGCTGGAAGTTTTCTTATTCTGAGAGTTGTGCTGCAGAATTCAAACGAGGTTCTAAAGCTGTGCATAGTGCTTCGGATGGTGGTGAGAGCAAGGGTTCATCTCTGCCATACTTGCTGCATTTATTGGTAACATTGCCTTATACCTAGCAGCCTACCCTGGCCTCATCCAGTTACTTATGTGTGAATATTGCTGTTTCCCACTGGCCTGTTCAGCTTCAGGAGGCAGGGGTTGTTTCATTCCCCATGCGTTCCCTCGCCTAGGCTATATCTGATGCACGGCATTACCACCAGTACTTGCATTGTGAAGAAATGTTGCACTTAGAATCTTTAGTTGCTCTCATTTATTTTACCTATGTGTTTATGGATGCAGATTTTGATAGCATGTGTGTTGCAAAGACATATTGCTAGGGAAAAGTTGGGAAGAGCAACAGGGTTCTGAGTGATTCATAATGTTAGAGAACGTCACATTGTTATGGTTTTAGTGTATAAATTTGGTAAAAATATGAAGAATTAAGGTTATAAAATAGCAACTACAAATGAAATATACTAAGGGTCATAGTTTGTGGTACTGATAGCTGGTGGGCATGAGTTGCCACCCCCGGTATTGTTGTATGTGGTTACCGGGGAGCAAATTCAGGTCCTTGTGCTTGCTAGGCAGGTGCCAGAACCACTGAGCTAAATCTCCAGCCCTAATCTAGCCTTTTTCTGCTAGGATATCTTTGGGCTAAGTTTCAGTTAATATTGTGAGATGGTCTAAGAGACTTTTCCATCTTAGCAGGCCCTATTGAAGAAGGGTGCTTTGAAGGTAGCTATAAGGCTTAGTTTTTATGCTGATTCTCAGCATAGCTACTATAACCTGAGTGTGACTGAGTGTTGTTGATTGGGACAGGTGTGGGATAGAAATGCCTAGAGAAGCTCAACTTCCATGAGTTTGAGCGGTCTGATGTAACACTTTGGGCTGAAAGTACAAAGGCAATTTGTAATCTGTTTCATTTTCAGTTCAGGTATGTTTTTTAAGCAGTTAGTAGGCATGGTACCATGATGAAATCTGGTGATACAGAGATTCATATGATTGTGATCTTTTTTTTTTTTTTTTTGCTTTTTGGAGACAGGGTCTCGCTTTGTAGTTCAGGCTGGCCCTGAGCTCACTATGGTGCCCAGGCAAGCCACCGCGAACTCAGCAATCCTCCTGTCTCTGCCTCCCGAGTGCTGGGATTACAGGTGTGAGCCACCACGTCCAGCATTGTGGTATGCGGTGTTGATTGTTGGTGGGCGTGTCTCCACGCCCAGCATTATATGTGGTTACCGGGGATCGAACTCAGGACCTTTTACTTGTGAGGCAGGCGCCGGAACCACTGAGCTAACCCTCTGGCCCATGATTGTGATCTTTTTGAGAAGCTCATGGTTCCATTTGGGAGGAGATGCAAACCACACCGACTGTAGTACATCGTGGGGTGAAGTGCAATAGAGTGATACATTGGCATGTGTTAGGAATATAAGGTCAGGAAAGATGATTTTGCTTGTGGAAGTCAAGTTTTCATGATGGAAGTGATGACATTTGGGGCTTTTGAAGCATGAGCATAAATTTATTAGATGAGTGGGTTTATGAACAGTCAAGAGAGGAATATATAAGATATATATGGGTCACAATTGTAGAGGTCCTCCTGCCTCAGCCTCCCAATTGCACCACCACACCTGGCTAAAGACCAGACCTCTTGATTAACACTGTGTTGAACATCGGAATGTTAATCATTAGAGCCTATCTTTTACTAGGTAAGGAGTCTGTCAAATGAACTTTAACTTGTTCTGAGAACATGACAGAAACCTTTGAGCTCTTGGAATGAGATGCCTTAAACACACTTTGGGATAAACAGAAATGAGAAGGGAGAGGAAAAAGAAACATCTATTTACATGCTAGTATTTATGCACTGTAATTTTTTTTTTTTTTTTTGCTTTTTGGAGTCAGGGTCTCGCTTTGTAGTTCAGGCTGGCCCTGAGCTCACTATGGTGCCCAGGCAAGCCGCTGCGAACTCAGCAATCCTCTTGTCTCTGCCTCCCGAGTGCTGGGATGACAGGCGTGAGCCACCATGCCCGGCATTGTGGTATGCGGTGTTGATTGCTGGTGGGCATGAGTCTCCACGCCCAGCATTGTATGTGGTTTCTGGGGATCGAACTCAGGACCTTGCGCTTGCGAGGCAGGCGCCGGAACCACTGAGCTAACCCTCCGGCCCTATGCACTGTAATTTTAATTCTCACATCTGACCTTGAGACTCACTCCTGCTGATCTTAAAATGCATTACGCTCCTCAGGCAGCATTTTCCCGAAGTGCAGGTTGCTGCCTGGGGCCCTGACTTCAAGTCTCAAAGGTAGCTCAGATTCTATATGAAAGTACCACAAACCCGAGACGAGGGCAGAGGGGGCCAGAGGGAGGCAGACGAGACTCCAGGAGCGCAGGCTGCTGTCCTCGTAGACCCGGGGTATGCTGTGTGGACCTGCGTGTGCGGTTCCTCCACAGGGCATGTGTTTGGCTTCTCTCTGGGGAAATTCATAAATAGGAAAAACTTACAGAGATGGATGTTTTTATGAGACTTCTTTTGTTTTGGAGTATTTCCAGTGATCACTTATAGCCCTTGGAAAGAAAAGCAGATTAGATAGAGCTTTCCTTCCATCTTGTGAAATTACCCTTCCTATGCAACGATTTTCAGCTTACTCTGTAGGACAGAAGTTTTTGTTTACTTTGTCTCTTTAAAAGGTAGACTCTGCCTAAAACAAAATATAGCTCATTTATGAATGACCTGTAATGCGACTGTTTTTCTTTCTTTCAGAATGCCAGTGACCAGTATCTGGGAGAAGTATTTTTTGACGTCTCACTGTTTGTGCATTGTAGTTTTCTTGTAGCGTTCACTTACCAAGGACTTTGCTCGGCATTCATTAGTGCTGTATGGGTAGCATTTCCTTTGCTCACAAAGCTTTGTGTGCATAAGGAGTTTAAGCAGCATGGTAAGGGAATTAGTTTCAATACAGATAAAAAATACCTTAAAATATATAAGGCTTTCAGGGCTTAAATATAGAAGGCTTTTGTTTTGTTGGAGACAAGGTCTCACTGTGTAGTTCAGGCTGGCCTTGAACTCATTATGTAGCCCAGGGTGGCCTCAAACTCATGATGATCCTCCAGCCTCAGCCTTCCAAGTGGTTATTATTTTTTTGAGATGGGATCGTACTGTGTTTCCCAAGCTTACCTGGAACTTGTTTTCTTTTCTTTTTTTTTTTTTTTTGAGACAGGGTCTCACTTTGTAGTTCAGGCTGGCTCTGAGCTCACTATGTAGCCCAGGCAAACCTTGAACTCAGCAAACCTCCTGTCTCTGCCTCCCTAGTGCTGGGATTACAGGCGTGAGCCACCACACCCTGTTTGGAATTTGTTTTCTAGCCCCGCTGTCTGAGTAGTGGTGATCACGAGTGGCCACTGCACTCAAACCGTACATTGTCATGTACGGCACTGGTAATGCAAGTTACCCTGCGCTCCATCTCATTCTTGTTAGCACGAACACATACTAATTAACATATTACTAGTATATTTTAATTCTCATTTGTGTTTTATCCCCTCTGAATGAATTAGATAACATAGCTCAAATGGCATCTAACCTGATTTAGATGGCAAGACCCTTCACCCTCAAATCTGCACCTCAGGGTAGCATTTCATAGATGCTCTTTCTTTTTCTTCATTCTAGGTGCCCAAGGAAAATTTATTACCTTTTACCTTTTGGGGATGTCTATTCCTTATATTTATGGACTGTACCTCATCTGGGCGGTGTTTGAGATGTTTACTCCTATCCTTGGGAGAAGTGGTTCAGAAATACCACCTGATATTGTGCTGGCGTCCATTTTGGCTGGCTGTACGATGATTCTATCTTCCTACTTTGTAAGAAAAAAGCATTTTGCTCTTTTTAAAATATGAATATATGATGAGTTTAACCATACCAGATTCTGTGAAATAATGTTGCTTATATTGTGAGAATGTCTTAAGCAAAAGAAACAGTGAATGGTTGTACATCTTGTGGGCTCATTATGGTAAGAGAGTGTGGAATGGGTGTTTTATGTCACTGCTGTTTTTAATTTTTGCCCCCACATCCAAATCCTCAGATTAGACCCCTTTTCAAATAGCCTCTCAAGCTCTGAATGTAAATGTGCAGAATGCATAGCCAGTGAGAACTGTTGGAGACTGCCTTTAGCATGGTTCCTTAGAGTGGCTCCTGAACATGTCTGTCAGAGGTAAATGTTAACAGATACAGAGTAGTATTATTAGTGCCGTTACCTCCGTTCTGGTCTGTCAAAATTCATTAATTGCATCTCTCCGTGGGTGATATTCAATTGTGCTACCCAACCATGCTTTCCTTTACCAAGTGATAAACCACGTCACTGGCCTTGTCTCTAATTTACTTTGGGAGTATTCTGCCCTAGTATTCTGCTCTCCTTGCTCTCTCTTTGAGCACAAAAGAGTAGGAAATACAATGACACCAAGTATAAGCCTGGAATTCCCAGTCGGAGTCCTACTCTTGACACAGTGTCTGTATCTCGATGGCTCAGGCCAAGCCTCTAGAGACTCAGGCAGGCTTCTGTTTTGTCTTTTTAAAGCGACTTCCTGAGAGAAGTACTTACTGAACACCTTTAGGTATTTCTTGAGCTTCCCTGGGGCTTTGCATACACACCCATGTAGAGTAGTGTTTATGTATGTTGTTGTTTGAGCTGTACGAGTAAAAGAAACCTAGCAGTGCAACCATTTCACTGTTAAGACAGTGATTAATTCCTTACTACTGTTTATAGAGACTGATGGAAAGTTCTAAATGTTCTTTGCCTTTATAATTCTTTTGGTTTTACTAATAACTCTTAGATCCTTTTGTTAATGGATAGGTTTGCTTTTGTGAAGATGAAAGGAGATAGTGAAGGTAGACGGAATTCTTGGCTAATGTTGGCTAAGTTATAAACTGGATCCTCCTCAGAGTATTGCACTGAACAGGTGGAAATTATTGGTGTGGGGGATTTAAATTATGTTTAATTGAAGAAAGGAAGTTAACTTTCTCCTGAGAACTTTCCCTGTGAAAACTGAAATTGTTTGCTGAAGAATGGGCAACTTAGAAACCAGAGAAAGAAGATAAAAATAATTATTTCCTAAGTTATACCTCATTAGGGAAGTTTTTCAAGAGAAGAGTATCTTGAAATACTTTAAAAACCTGGCTTAAATATTTATTATAATGTGAAGTGGACCTGTTTTTTAATGCTGTGGGTTGCATTCTGTTTTCTTTTGTGTGTGTGGGTAGCATTGTTAAAGGCAGTGACTTAACAGAGAAATTGTTCTCCTTTGGTAATGGAGAATTTAGTGTAGTGTTTCACTACATTGCTTAGGATGACCTTGAACTTGCTGTCGTCCTGCCTCAGCCTCCTGGTGTGTTAGGATGACAGGTCATTGGTACCATACCTAGCACATCTGGTCACTTAACAAAACTCTGATATGCAGATGTGTGGTGCAGTTCAGTGATCTCTGCTGTGGAATGTTGACTAGTGCGAGCACGGATAGAGTGGTGCCTCGGCTGGTGATGGGCAAGAACACAGAACGCAGTTTCCTGTATTCCCTGGGGCTTCCTGGCTGCCTGTCAAGAGGCACCATTCTGGCCTGTTGGAAGCATCCGTCATTTCCCAAACTTTGGCTTCTGTTGAAATCGCCTGAAATTAGTGCTTTATTTTCAAATGCTGATACATTTTCTTCATGAATAATAACTGTTACAAAATAAACATCTTTTTGAGGTGGGAATGATGGCACATGCCGGCAGTCCCAGCACTCACTGAAACTGAGGCAGGAGTTCCCATTCTGCCTGGCAATGCAGTAAGACTTTGTTTCAAAATAAAACCATGCAAAGCACTGGAGATGCGGCTCAGTGATAGAGCACCCCTGATTCATAACCTAGTACAGATAAAAAGACCAAAATACCCATCTGCCAGTGAATATGTAATTTTTCTACTTTTGTGTTTTAGGTGAACTTCATCTACCTTGCCAGAAGCACAAAAACCACCCTGCTGAGTCTAACTTTGGTGTGCATGGTGACATTCCTCCTTGTTTGCAGTGGAACCTTTTTCCCATACAGCTCCAGTCCTGTTAATCCAAAACCAAAGAGAATGATTCTTCAGGTAAGAGCAATTTTGTGGGAGTTATCTGAGATACTGGAGAGAAGATTCTCCTTGTGTTTGAACTTTAGTAGTGAGCAGGAAATTCAGCTGACTTCTGCTCTTGATCTGTTTAGTTCTCTACTCTTGTATGTAAGGCAGTGAGGAAAAAGACTGACCATCAAGGGCATTCTTATTAGATGGACATGTTTCTCCTATTAGGCGTAAGTGGAAATGTTTACTACTAAAACTGTAAAACTGTATTTGGAAAAATGAGCAAATACATAGCAGGCAATAGATTGCATAATTAGCTGGCAAAATAAAATAAGACATTTTAAAATGTTAGTAAAATTAAGTTCGGATAGGTGTAGTAGTACAAGCCTGTAGTCCCAATGTGCTGGAAGGCTGAAACAGGAGGATTCCAAGTTTGAGACCAGCCTGGGCAATTTATCAACTTAAGCAGTCTCAAAATTAAAAAAAGTAAAGAACAAAAAAGGCTAGGGATATAGTTGAGTGCAAAGGCCCAGGTTCAAGTAACATTCACAGTAATTATGATATGATGATGAGCACAGTCTTGGACAAGGGTTATTAAAATGATGTATAGAGGGCCGGAGGGTTAGCTCAGTGGTTCCAGCGCCTGCCTCGCAAGCGCAAGGTCCTGAGTTCGATCCCTGGTAACCACATATAATGCTGGGCGTGGAGACACGCCCACCAACAATCAACACGGCATACCACGATGCCGGACGTGGTGGCTCACGCCTGTCATCCCAGCACTCGGGAGGCAGGGACAGGAGGATTGCTGAGTTCCCGGTGGCTTGCCTGGGCCCCATAGTGAGCTCAGGGCCAGCCTTAACTACAAAGCGAGACCCTGTCTCAAAAAGAAAAAAAAAAAAAAAAAAAAAAAAATGATGTATAGAACTTCCTGTGGCTTTTTCTGTAGAGCCGGTATAAAGCACCAGTTTCATTTTCAGTCATCTGGTTAAAGGTTGTAAACAGCCAAACAGATTGTTAGAGGAGTCATAACCTGAGTACAGTGGACCCTTGACTTATGAATTGGATCAGTTCCCCAGGGCTGGTTCTAACTCAAGTTGGATGTAAAGCAATACGGCCAAGATTTGGCTGTTTACCTGGGTACATGCTGGATAACAACAGGCAGATGAATCTTTTGTTAACTAATGAACCCAAATTGTTTGTATGTCACGCTATTTGTAACTTGAGGGTCCACTTTATTGAAGGACTAGAAAAATTAAAAATATGTATGAGTTTCTGAAAATGGGCTTTCTAGGCCTGAAGGACACTGGTATGCTTTGACAATTTCTATAGTTCGAAAACCTTTAATGAAGAACAGCGAATTTCTAGGAGGTTGTGGTTTCTAGTCTCATGCATGATTTTTATAATCATGCTACTAAGAATTAGGAAAATCTAGTTTTCTCTTTAAAAATCAAATTCTGCTGTTATTTGTTTTGAAGTTCTTCAGCTTTGTACCAGAAATTTTCAAATTTTCCTGTGAGGGACCAGTTAAATACTATAGCTGTGTCAGCTCCTAGTTTTTATTGTAGCTAATCTCCTTTATAGAACAAGACACTGTTGATTAAACCTCAGCCAATCAGTGTGGCTGTGTTCCAGTAAAACTTTAGTCAGTAATTTGGCCTGGCCTGTTTTCTTTTCCTCTTTTTTTTCAGGCTGGTTTCTGCTTTATCCTTGTAACAGTTTATGTCAGCATCAGTCAAGCAGAACATTTGTTTATGTACTGATACTCCTGAGCACTTCTTAGCTCTCGTTTCAACCAGTGGATTTTTGTACTGCATAGATTAAATAAAATTGTCATTTTTATATTTCCTAGTATAATAATCGAATTAAAATGTGCAGTGTGTTTAATAAGTGGACTGACAAGTGGTTAATAAAACTATTTTCCTTATGAAGCTTGGTGCTTTTTGACAGAATTGTATTAGGCACAAGCTGGCAAAGGCACTACCTTTTTCTCTAGATACTAGTTAACTTCATGTAGCACACTGAAGAGAAATAATTGTGAATGTGTAACGTGTTTAGGGTGTACTATATTTGCGTAAAATTCATGTCTTTTAAGTTGTGTTGGTTTTAATTTTCTCTGTGAGATGAGGTTTTGCTGTGTTGCACAGGCTGGTCTTCAACTACCGGGCCTTTGCCTCTTGAGTAGCTAGGCCTAGAAGTGCACATCACTGTTCCAAGCCAGTTTTTATATAAAGTTAAAATATAAAAATATACTTGTGGGATTGGGGATGTTGCTCAATAGTTCCATGTGTGCTTGGCAAGTGCAAGGTCCTGAGTTCAATTCCTAAGATAGTCACTTATATATCCATCATCTAGTTACAAAAAAATAAAAATAAAAATAAAAAAATAAACCTCTACCCATATCATACTAAACCTAAACGTTTAATTTTCTTTGTGTTGTAACATTTCTTGGCATGGTCATATTTTATTCAGTCTTCATTAATCTGGGGGTAGAAAGTTGAAATGGTTTTCTGGTTACTCTTGTTCTTTTCAGCATATGACTAGAACTTTTCATAACTTAGAAGGAAACGTAGTTAAAAAGGACTCTGGAATATGGATCAATGGGTTTGATTATACTGGAATGTCTCATATAACACCTCACATTCCTGAAATCAATGATACCATTCGAGCTCACTGTGAGGAGAATGCACCCCTTTGTGGGTTCCCGTGGTATCTTCCAGTGCACTTTCTCATCAGGTTGGTTTATTTTTTTTTACATAAATAGGGGCTTAGTTTGTTCTCAAGTCCTATCAGTATATTGGTACTCTATTACTTAGCTGTGATCCTTAACCCTCAAGTCATGCTATTTTATACTGTTTTTCAGTGTCTAGAAAACTGCTTTAATGTACTGAAATTTAACTTAGAGCAATTTTGCTTTTCTAAGTTCAGAAAGTGTTCTAGAAAACTGAGCACTTGGAAAGGAAAACACTCCATATAAATGTAATAGCAGGTAAATATCAGTCTGAAATGGTTTTCTTTTTAGAAGTTTTTATAGTTTGTTGGGGGAAGGATTGGATAAGAAAAGATAGGAATGTAAGGTAGAAGTCGAGCTCATTTAGTGTTAGTCACCTCTTGTTGCTGGGACAGTGCACTCAATAGCCACAATTTAAAGGAGGAAAACTTTATTTTTGGCTCAAGGATTTTAGAAGATTCAGCCCATATTTGCCTGGCTTCAAGGCAGGGAGGCAGAGTGAAGGTCCTGCCACAGAGGAAAGCTGCTCAGTCTCGGCAGCCAGGGAGCAAGGAGGGGAGGGAGCAGCCGGGGAAGGAGGTAAACCCTTGAAGATCACATCCCAATTATCTTCCTCCTCCTACCTCCTAAAAGCAAGCCTGCTGTAGCGGCCTCACAATCCAGGTACCTTCCACACACCTCACCTCGGAATCTGTGATACCTCTGGGTGATGTTTTAGTTAAACTAAGAACCAAGGAGTTACCTCGGTATTCTAAAGTTGGTAATATTTTCTAGAATAACCAGGAATTAAGTTAATGTCCTTTGTTATATCTGTCAGTTTCTTATTCAAAGATGTGTTCGTGTATTCAGAACACTTCTCTGTGTAATGGTAGCTATCAAATAAGGCACTGTAAATATTGAAGCTACTTTTCCAAATAGGAAAAACTGGTATTTTCCTGCCCCAGAAGTTTCTCCAAGAAATCCTGCTCATTTCAGACTTACAGCCAAAGAACAGACACCTTGGGATTCTATAAAGTTGACTTTTGAAGCAACAGGTAAGTCAGATGCCAGTTTTGTCCCCTTTATTCCTCCCTTGCTTTGTGCATGCTGGATACATGGTTCACCACTGAGTTAAATTTCCACCCTGTTTTACTGTTTTAACATCTTGCTAAATTGTCCGAACTGGGCTCCAAGTTGCAGTCTTGTTGCCTTGGCTTCTTGAGTAGCTAGGATTATGAACATGTAATCACACCTGGCTTTTTTTTTCAAGACAGGGTGTCTCTTTGTAGTTCAGGCTGGCCCCGAGCTCACTGTGTAGCCCAGCCAAGCCTCAAACTCACAGCAATCCTCCTGCCTCCCAAATGCTGGTATTGCAGGTGTGAGCCACCACACACAGCTGGTTTATTCTTTTTTTGAATGTTTTATTGTACTGAAATTAGGAGAAAGTCACAAGCCAAATGCCCCCAAAGCTTATTTTTATTTGTATTTTTTGAGTATCCTAATAAATTTGAAGAAATGGTGAATCATCTAATGCATAAACTGGGATATGTGCAAACCTTTGTTCAAAGCTGTTTTTTATGACTATTGTACAATTTATCTACATTTTCTGGCTATTTACAACTTGGTTGATTTATATCCTACAACCTTATTGATTTATTTTTGTCCTAGTTTAATAATTCATACTCCAGAATTCTCCAGGTTTATCAGGGATTTTGAAACCATTTTTATAAAGGGCTGGATAGTAAATATTTTGGGTGTTGCCACATAGATCCATGTAACAGATTTTCTATTTCTGTTAATCACTCTTTTAAAAAAAATGTAAAAAGCCATTTTTAGCCTGAGGGCCAAAGACTGGACCTCAGGGGGGTTTATTGACTCTATTTGTATTATCTAAAAATCTGCTACTTCTGTACCGATTCTTAGGCCTTTAATTATTTGAATTATTACTAATTCTAGTATAGTACAGAGATATGGGTATAGTGAGCAACCCTGGCTTTGTTCCTGGTAGGGCAGAGGTCTGTAGTGGTTTCCTGCTCTGCATATAAGTAAGGCCCATGTTTCTATCATGTTTAGTGGGCCATTCATCAGTTGTCAGTTTCTTGAATTCTGAGAAGTCAGAAATGAGCATTTTCTTTTGTGAAAAGCTTTTTAAGCATCTGTGAGGATAACCATACATGATTTTTTTTCTACTTTCTCTTATGGTATTATTCCACTGGTTCCTGACTTAGAATTTTAATGTGACACTGGATTTTCTTTGCTGTTTCCTAATGTTAGAAATTCTACATCACACATGTGGATACTGTTTTCCTTTGTTCATTTTTATCAGATTTTCATCATAAAAATAAATTTTTCTCTTTCAATAATTTATGGAGCACGAATTACCTGGTTGAAAGGTTAGCCGGAATTCTTCAGTGGGAACATCTTAATGTTTTTTCTAGGGAGAGTGGTCAGCTTACACTGTCAATCAGTTTTGGTAATTTGTATTTTCCTACCAAAAATATAGCACTCGTTTCTTCTCAACTTTAAAATTTGTAAGCGTGAAAGCCATATTGTGAATATGATTTTTAAAATTTAGTGAAATTTTTGTTACTTTTTGTATTTTGTCATTTCTCAAATTAGCTAGTTTATTTATTTATTTTTTTTCTTTTTTCAAGACAGGGTCTCACTCTGTAGTTCAGGCTGGCCCTGAGCTCACTATGTAGCCCAGGCAAGCCAAGAACTCAGCAATCCTCCTGCCTCTGCCTCCCAAGTGCTGGGGTTACAGGCGTGAGCCACCACGCCCGGCACTGTGGTATGTGGTATTGATGGCTGGTGGACATGGGTCACCATGCCCAGCATTCTATGTGGTTACCGGGATCGAACTCAGGACCTTGCACTTGCGAGGCAGGCGCCAGAACCAGAGCTAAATCTCCGGCCCTTAAAATATATTCTGTTCCTGATTTCATTTTATTGATAGCAGCTTTTATTTTTTGTATTTCCTTGTGTTTTCTTTTGGTCACTTCATTCCTTTCACACTCCTACTCCTACTTTCTGTTGAGA